>JAQGBH010005649.1:0-13929 GCA_034698265.1 Sminthurinus aureus | reverse complement strand
TAGTTTAGATAACTTGGTGAATGCAAGCTATAGATACTTTGTTTTGAAATTACAAAACTTATAAAGCACCGATAGAATAATTCTACGTTCGAGATTCGAGATTCGAGATTCTAGTGAAAAGAGTACATTTTGACAAGTTGACAGTTGACATATTCCTGGTTTTTTGCCAGTTTTTCTTCCTGTTTCTTTTCCTTTTCCATCTGTTACTGACTACTGAGACGTTCACCAATATTCAAAGTCAATAGTCCGCAATCCTCAATCTATAGACTTCCTCCTTTTGACGGAGCGAGACAGAACATCAAGAATCAAAAGAATCAGGAGACAGAGAGACAGAGTTGGCCATCATCATTTTTCATCTGGCTGAAATGGAATAGCTTGAATCTTGAATCTTGGATTTGAACCTTTAAATTTCATAAAATAAGTATCGATACTCCGTACATTATACATAACATTATACCATGATTGACAATTATATTGCAATCCACTTTTCCACGACTGTTGAGCGATCGACGGCCATAGAAATTTTTAACGACGTGAGACTTGAGACTTGCGACTGGAGTTGATGATAATAATGCAGAGAAAGGAAACGAGAGAGGACCAAGACGTGATATGAAAGGATCTTTAATGATTTATGAGGTATCTTTTGACTTTTGAATAAATGTGAAGTTGGGATATAGAATTGTGAATTATGGGGAATCATTACAGAATTTCCAGTTCCAGTGTTCAGTACAAATTGATTCTATATTTAAATTCTAAATTCTAGATTCTAGATCCAAGTCCAAAAAAGAATTATCAAACGATGCTGAATGTTGAATGTTGGATCCACAAACAATGTGTGTCAAAGGAACAAGACATAAAATATCAATGTTTTTATCTGTACACTGTAACCTTTAAATGATCGTGGATTATAATAGGGAATTTGATATTCCAGATACCACAGATTCCAGGATTCCAGGATTCAGAATTTTGGCCTTGCTTAACTCTGGAGTTTAGAGTTTACAATTTATAATGGTTCTCAGACATTGTTTGATTTGACAACTGACAACCTTCTAAAACCATACCATTTCTAGAATCTAGACTCTATAGTATACTTTATACATTCTCAATGTTGTCTCCATATAAATTCCGTTACCGTGTGTAGATTGTACATGATAATATTTGTGTTCCCTAGAGAAGAAAAACCTGGAAACTGGCTGGAGAGTTAGCTTAATTGAGTTCATAATAATATAATAATAAAAAATATACACTGGAAAACTAGTCAAAAATCATTCAAATTTCAAATTCTTGGAAGATTCAAGATTCAAGTCTCAAGTGATTCTCTTCTTTCTACATTTGCCACATTTAGGACGATTTATTATTTTCTGAAAATGACACAAGAGGAAATTTGTTGTTCAAAACATATGGTTTTTGGCCCATTTCTAAAGATCCTAGAATTCTAGAATCCTAGGAGAAAGGAGAAATGTGTTTCTAAGGTTTCATTATTATTGAGTTTTCAGTTTTGAGTCCTGAGTTTTAAGGAACGAGCATCTCAAATTATAGTTAAGCTACAGAGATTTTCTTAAAAAACCCCGAATCTTCTTGTGAATCTTAAATCTTGAATCTCGAATCTAAAAAAATAAATCATTTTCCCCATCACAACCCATTTAAATGTGTTATTGAGTGTTGAGCAAAAAATGGAAAAGGATTTAAGAATTTTTCTCCAAACTCCGAACTCACAGGTTTCTGATTGAAAAAGATTCTTTTGAAATGTTGACTTGAAACTGTTCTGGAACTATTTGATTGGATATTAGAGTACACGTTTGATTCCCATAAACAAGACCTTGGGATCTTTTTTATATTGGTAATTGAAAAGTTTCTGACTCTTGAATTTCTAATGTATATCTTTTATATTTTACCTTTTACGAACCAGGAAGAAATAAAATCAAGCAGATGAACAAGTTTTTTCCAGATTTATTCGTATATGTAGAAATTAACAAGACATTTGGAATTTGAAGGGCGATTGAAATGGTAATCACTGAAAAAGGAGCTGTAACTCCTTCCGTTTTCTAGAATTCTAGAATTCTAGAATTGATTGGTTCGGATGAATAATTGTGGGAAGGAACGGACGAGAGTTGAAAAGTGAACAGTAAAAACAGTCAACAAATCAATTCTCCCAACATTCAACATTCAACGTGTGTATTTCTATTTATACATATTTTGTTTTTCCAAAGTCCGTCAAAGGTCTTTGTTCCTTGTTCTTTGATCCACGTATAGTAGCTACTGGCTCTGGCTCTTGTACAAATTGAACAAAGCGTGACTTTTGGAGACGTTGGCAAACATGTTTTTCAAGTTCTCCTAAATAAAGGAGATGGGACAGAAAACAGAACAGGGTCGATAGCCAAAAGATAGATGGATGAGCCATCCTATAGAATCTATGTTCTACATTCTATTGAGGCAGGTCTTTTCTCTTTCCTCTGTTCTCTTCCTTTTAATTCTGGATAACATGCTCCGTTCTCCTTTCTATCCTTTCCTCCTGCTTTTCCATGCCCAATTTACAATGGATCCAATTTCATCACAAGTCAAACTTTACGCCAAAAAACGATGAGGCAGTGTACAGTGTACATTTTATATATAACAGACAAAAACAAATGAAGGCCATTGTCATGTCATGTCATCTCATCTCTGTAGCGTGTTTTTCATTTTCTGTTTATCTATTGCACAACTTACAACTCTTACGGAACTTAAAACTTTACAAACTCTTGAGGAATTCTTATAAACTGTAAACTTTTTACTTTCATGTAAACTAAAAAAGGCAAGAACAAATTTTTGTGCTGATTTTTAGGATGCGAAGCAGACTATTGCAATAGTCGTGTCCGTCTATCCGTCTGTGCACATTAGTTAGTAGCGCCACCTAGCGGCTACATTTACAACTCCATATCAGTGGCGCCACCTAGTGGTCACACATGGAACTACAGTGGACAAATTTTGTATGTGTACGCCATCTTGCGGGAAAAGTTGGAACTCGTTAGTGTGGTGGCGCCATCTAGCGGTGACATTTGCAACTAAAGTGGACAAGATTTATATGTGCACGGACTGGTTTTATAACGGTGGAAAGATACGATGCTGTATTCATCGTCAGCTTCGCATCCGGAGCCTAAAGCATTTATGCTTTTAAGGCGATATAAAATCGTCACGAAGTGAGGATTTTTGACTTTATTTGTTTTTGAAAATGAAGTTAGTATTGAATTGTTGGTATTTTTATTACAGATAATGGAAGATCAACGACTGGCAGACACCATAGAAGAGGCAGCTCGACAAGAATTGAAAGAGAATCCAAAAGCAGGAAGTTTAGAAAGTTTAATCCAAAAGAATCGTCAGCGAGCAGAAAGAGTTGTAATAAATTTGCGTGCAAAACAAGCCCGTCATCCATGGTTTGCACTTTATTGCAGGTAGAAAACGATAAAAAAATATCTCAGAGATGTTCTAACATTTTTTTTGAAATCATTTTCCCTTCAGAACGTAGTTTTAAAAATGGTTTACTTATTTTTGTGTCATCAGCATGATTTAAGATGACGTTTTTTACTGTTTCAGAATTGCAGCTTGGATTATCGGCAAGACCTTGGCTCTTATTTATCCAAAAATATTGGTTGACGAAACTCAAATAGATACAATCAGAGCAGCTAGAAAAACTGGACATCCTATTATTTATCTCCCAGTTCATCGAAGTCACACAGACTATGTTCTCGTTTCTTGGACTTTATTTGCTTCCGGAATCCGTAAGCATTTTCTTGATTAATATATATGAATAAAAATTTATAATTATTAAGCAGTTTAATCCTTTTCATTCAGTTTGACTATATCACAAAATACAAAATCAATTTATGAATCTCTTTTGAATCTTTGTAGGAGCACCTCTTGTAGCTGCTGGTGAAAATTTAAACATTCCTGTTTTCAGTCTGATGATGAAGTCTGTTGGAGGGTGGTTCATAAAACGAAGATTGGACAGAAAAGAAGGGAAAAAAGACATTTTATACCGAGGAATCCTCCACACATATATGAGCAAATCACTGGAAGATGACAATGACTTGGAATTTTTCATTGAAGGTGGTAGAACGAGAACTGGCAAGCCTTGTCATCCAAAAGGTCTGTTGAATTATAATAATAATATGTTGAGAACAAGTCTAGATTTAACGTGTGCTACTGCATGTGTTCTTGTATCTCGAGTCTCGAGTTTGCTTCTTTCTTGTTCCATTAATTAAGTAATGATTATACGCATGGAATTTAATTGTCATTGTTTCTGTTTCAGTGTGTTACGTATATATACATTATACATAGCTTGTTATAGTAGAACATATTATGTAAATGATTTTTGACTGTTGCCTGTAACTTGACTGCTCTGTTGCAGAAGGAACACTTTACTGCTCTGTTTGTGTCATGTTGTTTTATATCGAATTTTGATTTACATAATTACAAATTACAAATGGTCATCGTCAGACTGTGGAATGTTTTAGTATTATTTATGTGTAATAGTTTTATTTACACGCTAGTACTAAATAGTTGAGGTGCAGGTGTTTGAAGAAAATCCGTATAAATGGAATGCTGAATATACTCTTACTTCACACTTCACGATATCTTAAACATACGTGATGTTTTTTCTTCATTTATGTTGCTTTATATATTTCTTTCGCTTTCGACCTGTACAGCTTTTTCCTTGTCATGCAAGATGAAGGGTACTCAGCTTGTTGTAGATTTTTTAGGATTGTAGTTAAATTCAAGTTTTCCAAAGATTTTCCCAAAGAGATGACACAAAAATCAATTCAGTACCTCTTTTGTATTATCCTATCCTGTTTCTTCTTCTTTTCACCTCCGAAACACCAAAGCGCAATTTCACTTAATGTGGTTGAACTCAGTAATATGGTTTCAAAATTTCTTAGAGTAGAGTAGTTGCCTGTATGCAAAACCGCATTCCTTTATTTTGTAGCACAGTACATGTATTTTAGGCTATTAGAGTAAGATCAGTAATTTTCGGTTTACTCAAACAATAATCATGTTTCTTGATGAATGTAATAAATTTAGGGGGACTTCTCAGTATCGCGGTGGATGCGTTAGTGAAAAAAAGTGTAGAGGACATCTTAATCGTCCCAGTCAATTTTAGCTATGAGAAACTTTTAGAAGGGAACTATATTAGAGAACAATTGGTAAATGCCTTGAAAATTTTGACTTTTAATTATTATTATATTTAAAATTTTTGTTAAATTTTTGTACTTTACTAAATTGAATAGTATTTAAAATCATGATAATGATAATGTACAACTGTAATAATAGGGACAATCTAAAGTCAAAGAAAGCTTTGCATCCGCTGCCTTGGGTCTTTGGAATTCCGTGGCTTCGTCTAAATTTGGAAATGCTCGAGTAGACTTTGGAAAACCATTTTCCATGAGGGTAAAATCCTATTAATTTATGTATAATTTTAAAAAATGTGTCTCAAATTTTCATGTCAATAGTCAATTCGTTGTACTTATCAATTATCAATTTAATTTTTTTTACATATATGTATAGGAATACATTCAGTCATATCAAATGACAAAATCTCCTTCCCCTGTGCTGAGAATGATGAGTCAAGATAGTAGTTGCAGTGGTTCCGACAACGAAAACAACAACAATAACAATAATGAATCCTCTTTCTCCAGAAAATCTTCCTACCAAAGTCAAACGTCAACATCATCATCTCTTTGTGGCGGTTCTGATATTTTCATTGAAGACCAAAGAGATTTAGTGAACAGTTTAGCTAAACATGTTATTTATGGTGAGTCTATGAAAAAGATACACATAGAAAATACTTTCTGCATTGCCTAATCGAGGTTTCGTTGAAATGAAAATAATTTTCCCATGCATTTTTTTCAGATGGTGTCAAGTGTTTTAGTTTAATGTCAACTAGTGCCATTGCTTTCATCTTATTATATAAATATCGAACGGGTGTGCCCATGGAAAAATTAATAGAAGAATTAGAAGCATTGAAAGAAGACTTTATTCGAAGAAAACATTCAGTAATTTTCGATGGAGATACTCGAGAAGTTATAGAACATGGGGTATGAAAAATTATACGCATAATACATATAGTAATACATTATACTTGCACAGAAACTGGAAAAGATAAAGCATAACATGTAAATTGTACATGTACTTTTTTTCTCATGGATAAAACAAAGACTGTAAAAAATTGAATGTATGTTTTTTATATATGTGTATAAATAATAGTTGGCTGTTCTTGGGCCGGCGTTAGTTAGACGGGATTTAGTGTCTCCACATTGCAGATTTGGAGAAAACGCTGAAAAGATTCCCAATTCTAAAATTAGACCAGCTCAAATAGTACTCAGACCCGTTACAATAGTTCCAAATGTTATTGACTTGTCGTACTATTCCACTTGTGTCATTCCTATTTTCTCCATGGAGTCTGTTATTGGTAAAACACTCATAAAATTGAATGCTGAATATTGATGATTGACAACTGTTTTAGTCTTTAAATTTTATCTGTATATAAAATGTTCCTGTGTTTTTTCTTAAATTAACAGCAACAAGCATTTTGTCAACGATCAAAGAAGAAATAGCATCCGCTCAAATGAATTCATCCTCTGAAATTGTCATGATGGAAGCAGAGTTGATGGCAACTTGCATCGAGCTCTGTGGAATTCTGTATCATGAATTTATTTTTCATCCACCATGTCAAACTCTACAGGATACAATTCTCAAGTGCATGAAACTTATGCAAGAAGAAGGTCTTATTAGACTTCAGTCTGTAAGTTGATGCAATTCAAAATTCCTATTGTATTATTTGACAAAAGCAAAATAAATAATTCATACTTTATAAAAAGAACTTAATTATTATAAATAATTTACCTAAAATAATATCCTTTTCTTTTTTATTACACTTTTAGGACTCAACTCACTTGGAAAATTGTGAAAGTGAAGACGAGTTATTATTGAGAGGAGATAATGATAGACGAAATCTTATATACATTAACAGTACTCCTGAAAGTCTCAGCCGATTACAGTTTTACAAAGGACTTGTAAAACCCATTTTGGATGCATATTCTGTGTCTTGTTACGCACTCAAGCGTCTCGTGTACTGTGAAGCACAGGAGAAACAACTGCAAATGGAAATGCTAGCTGAAGTAAGAAGTCAACTACAGCAAAATACTATTCACTATGGAGAAAGCCTAGGTTTAGATTCAATAAGAAATTTCATTAAACTTCTTGTGAGCTGGCAAGTTCTAGAAGTTTTTACAAAGGACAGTATTTCTATTTACTACCTAAACGACAGTTTTAATACTGAGAAAGCTGTTGATGAAGTCATTCAAAGAGTCCACCGTTTTCATTTCTAAAAAAAATCAACTCATAATTGATGAAAATAGAAAATATATACACGTTATAATTTCCATTATACATTTAGTGTAAAATTTAGTGATAGTTTTGTAGGTTATAGAAAAATACGTCAATGTATTAGATTATTCTGTGCACGTGAATTCTCAACTTTCTCAACCTGCATTATATAGTCAATGACTATTAGTCATAGTATATTAGTATTTTAACGTGCAAGTACCAAATCTTTCTCTGTACTTTTGTACATTCTCGCCATAGTACAGTTACTTCAAGCTTTAGATAAACCGATGTAGCTAATTATATTTATTTTCTATATATACACAAGATTTTTGTTGAAAGATTACGAGTTTATATGTACCTTTTAGGCTGCTCAGTCTTTTTTTTTCACTTGCAGCTTTTCAACACACGTAATAGATACTCTTTGTATAATATGTTGTGCATATTTTGATTGTAATAGATAAAACAAACAATTATTAGGAATATTTCAACATGTATTACTTTTTAAATTGCCTTTATCATCATGTAACTTTTTACATCCTTGAGTTGGTAGCTCAAGATAGATATATGCATAATGCTATAAGTAGCAAGAGTGAATTTTCAAATCATGTACAATGTACAACGTTTTTTTCCCTTTATATGCACATTCAAATGTATATATTTTATTATCAATAATATAATAGTAATAATACTAATATTTATTATAATAATTGTTGTATGTATTTTTTTTACAATATACAATATTATGCAAATTTTGCAAACAATATAAATGCTACGTAGAGTAGGATCAGAATATTCACTATACATGAAATAATATTTATTGTTTATTGTAACTAATGTAAGTCATGTAGATTGTAATACATATATGTAGTCTAGCTATATCGTTCAAAAAGCAAATTACCATGCAAAGAGTCGTAAACGTTTGAGTTACAACAACGTTTATCTGTTGATATTATGCATGTAAAAATATGTACATAATAAATATACACGTTATACACTATTTTAGCCGAACTATACATATTATGTATTTTTATGGATGTACATCGTTCTTAATGATTAGTATAACATAATCGCAATTATGAAACTGAATTACATTTATAATTTATCCATAACATACATAGATAAAGTCACGTTTATTGTGTAAATATACTATTAATTATTAATGATATAAAACTCTTTTGTATTATGTGTGTTTAAAAACTGTCAAAGAAATACAAGCAATGGATGGATTTTCCATGATAGAAAATTCCTTAGCCTTATGACTAATACATATATATATATATATATATATATTTGTACATTACAATATTTTGTACTTTAATTAATTAGCAAATGTACCAATCAGTAAAAAAAGTAAATGTGAAAAGCTGCAAAAGTTGTCTATAAAAAATAAAAAGTGTTTACAAGTGATATGTTGTACCAATAACAGTGAAAGCTCTATATATGTACGTATAATATTTATTTATTAATATACAATATACATGCTTTGCAAAGTTTGAAAAGAGAGTACGATTACGTGTGATCGTGATGTTTGTTATGTATATTAACTTTGCCTTGTTATCGCTCACTTTCCCCATTCCTCTGAATTTTTCCAAACAAAAAAAAATGATAATAAATCATGGTAACAAAGTTTAATCGTGAAAACTTTACTACCATTAATGAATGATAAATTCTCCTTATATGTTGTGTACAAATTTTTTTTATTCGCTCATATAATTTACATTTTAAGTGCCCATATAATGAATGCAGGAAAAACGCAATGAAAGCAAAAGTGAAAGTCTGGTGCTTTCTCCCACTCCAGATAATAAAATTCAGTAAAGAATGGCGAATGGCTTGTTCATAAAAAATTCAATTATAATTTATTAAATTACAAATTTTTACAAATCATAAAACCAATGCAATGGCAGCTGAAATAACAATAAAAATATACATAAAAACATACAACTAATAATGTAAATCATGTATGTATAAACATTGTAAAAAATGTATTTCATAAGTCAAATAGATTTTGTAGTTTGTAGTTCATTTATTTTTTTCCTACTTGTATCTTATATTCATCTTTATTTACATTTTAAGTATTCTTATAAAATATTATAATGGCTAGCATTACTTTTTTATTTACGAGATTCAACATTGTATAATGGTGTAACAAATCGTATACATAACAGAAGTAAATACATAATGTACGACATATAACTAACTAAATACCTATACACCCTGGCGTATTCATAAAAGTACAGTTTTTCGTCGAAAATTGAAAGTACAGTTTGTCATAAGTAATAAGTAGTGATCTATATTAAATGGTGTACACTTAACCTTTTATGATTCCTGATAATTGAAAAGGAGAAAAATAACGGGAGAGAGAGAGTGATGCTACAATTCATTTATATAGAACTCTGAATGTTCAGAGAGCTTAAAATGAATTCGCAAAAATACTGCTCAAATTTGATTTCACCAGGTTGTTTTCACTCCAGTGATTGCGTGTTTTATTACTACATTACATAATAATAAATATAGTGTAACATAATGTAAAATATTTATCGATATTCCATAATATTCATCTAGTAAATAGTGATAAACAGAGGGAGACATGGATATACACACACATACATATATAGAGGTATGTACTATACTGTATAGTCTATACATTATACATTATACATACTAAAGAAAACTTACCATACCAAGAAACACATTCACCGTACTTGTTTCATTTTAACTTTAATTTTTCCCCTCGGATATTTTTGTAACGATTGAAGATTGACATTTGTAAAAGGTCAAAACTCTTTGTTGCTACTATAGAGCGGTTTTGCAAACTCTAAATTGGATTTTAGTTGGTTACAAGATTCCAGAAAAAAACAGTGTTATGAAACAGCGGGTTTCTATCTCAAATCTTCAAAGTTAAAACCCACTTACCTATTTGTAAAACTCCTCTATTATGTCGTCTTTAACCTATTTACGAATCAGTTTTGATTTACTTATTTCTAAAACCTAAAACTTATGCCCATATTACTTATTCTAAGATGTGTTTTTGATATGGGGTCGTAAACTTTCAATAATATTCTAGCATATGAAGTCAAGTCATGTGAAAGGTTGTTAAACCAAAAGATAAAAATGTGTACATTTTCTATTCTTTTATGATACATAGATAAGGATAATCTGAAAAAGCTCTAAAAATTAGTCTATTCTAATTCTTTTTTGTTATGTATAATAAGTACATTCTGCATGTTACATTACATACTACAGAATTTTATTTACTTATTTCCAGTAGTGGAGATTGAATATTGAATTACCATGTATTTCGCTTCGAAATTACTCTTTGTTCTTTCTATAATTGTTGATTGTTGGCTCATTTAATGAGCTGTCATTTTGGAAGGGATGGATTTAACTGTCTTATCCTCAGAATTTCTTCTTAATGCCCCAAACTCCATTGCAGAGAACTCAGAAATGTGTTTCTGGAAGAAGAAGTCCATATTGGAGAAAAATGGCCGGTCCACAACATAAGCCACGCCATTCAACAAAGGAATTTCAGACTTTAGTACCCGGCAATCTTGGTTGATGTAGGATAAAGCCTCTGCAATACAAAACACATTAGTCATTAATTCACAAATTATGCTCTGTGTGTCTACGTCGCATGGTACACAGTACTGTAACAATGTATTTCACATTACAAATATGTATAAAAAGAAACTCGTACTTGATAAGCCGTCTGTTGTCACTCCAACTTTGATTTCCTTGTCATACAAGGTAGTCAAATACTCTCCATTGAGAAGGCCATTGCTGTAGAAAGTACCAGGAACGACATGATACCTGATAAAGTCTAATAAAAAAATAAAACATGATGAGAAAGGAGAAAAAACACTCAATATTTATTCCATGCTAAAAGTTACGTGTGGCTTTTAAAACCTGTCGTTTTATGAGTTGTGATTTGTGAACTATAGTCTACGCAGTTATGAGTCATGAATCATGTAAAAAATGTAAAAACTAAACTTTAAATGCGTAGCACTATTTACAGTTTATATTTACGGAAAAAACTTTCTCTTACTTTGTAAAGCGGTCATATTTTGTTGGATTCGGTCCAGAGAAAACTGATCAAAGGCTCCGTTAAATGGGATGAAGACTGTGATTGGATCCGGTCCCTGGAAGACAGGTGTCAATCCAGATTGCAGAATGGCTTTCCAGAAGACTGTAAAAATATAAAAGTAAAGAGCAAAATAACATTTATTAGTAAAACCACATTTTATAGGATAAAATGCAGAAAAGAAAAAAGAAATGCAGACAGACAGTCTTAAGAGTAAAATGATTCATGGTAAAATTCCTCACCTGAAAAATCAGGAACCTCTTGAATGTACTGTGCAGCATTTCTGATTGGATTTGGAATAATTACTTTATTCATCACATTGAGTCGGCCATTGCGTGATAAAATGTCACCAAGTAAAATTTTAGATCCATCAACTGTAACAGTACGCTAAACAAATAAAATAAATCAATATGAGATGTATGTCCAATGTCCAGTCACATGCTTAGCACACAAGAAGCGTCAAATGTATTCTGAATGTTTATGATTTATGATATTCTCATTGCTTACGAAAGAAGAGTCAGGGAAGTACACATTGCTCCTCAAACGATTACCACCTGGACGAGCGTTCAAGATCAAAAATTCATTGCCCATCATTTGTGTTGGTAAGTCAATTTTGATGAGATGATTCAAAATGAAAGCTCGGAGTAATTTTACATCTTGTCCCAAACTTGCAAGGAACCATGCGGGAAGACTTGTAAAAGCAGGGTCAGCAGGAGCAAAGAATGTGTAGTTATCTGGAACAAGTATACAAATAAATTGACATTAAATTAAGTTTTAAATCAAATTATATTATGGTAAATATGTGAATCTATTTACAATTTTATCACAACTTTTTTGGAATAAAAAATAAAGTTAAAGTTGATGTTACATGTCTGGTCGAATAGAGGCTCTAATCCGGCTCGAATGATGTAATCATGCATAATATTCAGTTCAAGTTGATGCATGAGCTCTAATGTAGAACAGAGTGGAGCGCCAGGTCGAGGAGAGAGAGGACAAACTTGTCTCTGAGGCTGGGCATATGGATTAATTACATTAAACCCTGGTGGAACATAAGGTGTGTAGTAGTCAGGACGTTCAGGAGGATGAGTAATGGATGGATGAAGTTCAGATGAATCTGGTCTTAAGGGAGCAAGTCCTCCGCCGGGTCTACCTCCAATTCCTGTTTCAATTAATCATAAGCATATGTATTATGTATACATTGTACATAAATCACGGTCAAACAGTAACCCAGCTCCAAAACAAGTCGCAGCAATAACAAAAATGTTCAATTGGTGACCTATTAGCAGTTTTGAGCTCACAGGGTAATGCAAAACAATAGCCTTTTCAGTTTTTATATGAATAAAGACGGTCAATATATCCAGCTCATAAACAAATTGTAAATATTACCAACTCCACCTCCACCCGTCGCTACGGCTGATCCGCCTATCCCAGTTCCTGGCCCACCAGGTCCTCCTGCAATAAATCATTAGACATTAGTCATTGAAAATAGAAATACGGTAGCTAAATTTACAAGTAGTTAAAGTTCTAAAATGTAAAAACTGAAATTTACTACTTGTGAAATGGAAAATCTTACCCCCTAATCCAGTTCCCCCACCACCCGTCGCGACAGCACCCCCTCCGATCCCTGTGCCTGGTCCTCCTGGAATAAATGGTCCCCCACCGAATGGTCTTCCAGGGTGTGGACCTCCTACAGAAATTCAATTGAAATTTGAACACACCAATATTGTCTGGAAAATTTCCATCAAATCCATTGTGAGTGATTCATAAAACCAAGAACCAAAAATGGTAAATATACCTCCAATTCCTGTGCCCCCACCACCCGTCGCGACAGCACCTCCTCCGACCCCAGTTCCTGGCCCACCAGGTCCTCCTGAAATAATCCAACAAGTTGATGCAAATCAGGTCTCCGAACATATCATGATAGACATTTATAATTTGTATTTAGTTGAAGGTGGTTAAACATTAAACATTTGAGGAAATACGGTAGCTACATTTACAGATAGTTGTACTTTTAAAGTGTAAACTGAAATTTACTACTTGTGAAATGGAAAACCTTACCCCCTAATCCAGTGCCCCCACCTCCCGTCGCAACAGCACCCCCTCCGATCCCTGTTCCAGGACCACTAGGCTCAAGTCCTCCGGGAACAACTAGGTGTCCACCTGGACCTGGAAAAAAATGTCCATTTATGTGGTTGAAACCATTTTAAAATTTTGATGTTTTATTTTGTAATATAATACAGAATACAGAATGAATCTCAGCACTGGCTAACTTTCCATGATGACGGCCATTTAACTGTCATGCAATCGAATTTTGAAAATAAATAATTGGATTTTGAAACCAAAAGGTTGAAAATTTGAAGTTTAGTTAAAGAGAAGATTTGAGTTCATATTGATGATCATTGACAATTACTACTATTAACCTTTTTCGTGCGGCTGACGACTTTAGTCGTAATTTTTTGTGTATTATGTTGGGCTGGTTACGACAAAAGTCG
>JAQGBH010005648.1:0-13931 GCA_034698265.1 Sminthurinus aureus | reverse complement strand
AGCCATTACTCTGGCTAAGAGAAATAGCCATTACTCTGGCTAAGAGAAATAGCCATTACTCTGGCTAAGAGAAATAGAGTTATCTCAGAACGGTTAATGCCATTGGACACGAATTTTGAAAAACCTTACATTTTGCCCGTCATATGACGGGCGGTTTTTACTTTTATATATATATGTTACGTTTCATCAAATTTCAATCTCAAAACTCCGTACCTCATATGTCATATTGATATGACTCACATTATTATTGTAATATCCATAAATTCATCAAAACTCAAATCCAATTTTTCTTCTCATTTTGCATAATTCATTACTGTTTACTGCACATATTTTAACTTTGCACTGAATACTGAATATACAGCATGCAATGAGTAATGCATATTGGATATTGTATTGGATAAATTATTAATTGAATCAAAAAATTATACATGTGTAAAATGCATTTATTCACACCTCATGTCTCATGTTTTACGATATCTTCTTGAATGTTCTCATCTCACTGCCACTTTTCACTCTCATGATTACTGATGATTATGCTTATTATTCATTCACAATTCACAATGTTCATATCGTGTACAAAGTAAACTGTACAATATACGATTCACAATTCACATTTTTCATGCTGTTTATTACTGTTAAAAAGTAGGCAAGTGTCAAAAGACAAAGTCATGAAAGAGCTGTTGAATGCTTCAACACTTCCATCAATTTTTGAGATTCGTGTGTCATTTTTATCATTTATAATTATATAACATATAATATTATTAAGAATTATGTAGCATGGAAAGGGAAAGAAAGATTATTGACTAATCAAATTTGATGCGTCAATATATTGACGCATCAAACATCAAAAATAAAAACCACAAGTCAAGTCTCAAGTTTCAAGTTCTCAAGTCAAGTGAAAAAATAATTTAGGGCAATGCTTCAAAAAATCAAAAATCAAGTCTATCGAAAAATGTTTGTACATTTACATTTCCATCTTGTCGCTGATATTTTACTTGACTCGTGCGTCACAGTTCACTGTATGAAATATGAAATGAAATTTACGAGGACCCACGAGGAGGAAAAATTAAGTTAAATTTCAGATAATTATTTGAGAGAGTTTGAGCAGAGAAAAAACTAAGGATTGATGAAGAAGACCGTGACCCCAAAAATCATTAGCATAAATATTAATGAGTAAAATCTATACGTCACAAGTCACAAAGTATCTAGATGGCTCTTTGGTTGTTTGAGAATTGAGATGAGCAAAATTAATGAAACTAGCAAATAAAGTAAAGATGCTCTCATTTAACCTATCTAGATACATTCTACATTTCACATGACATGTGGTGAGTATTGAGTGCATGAGATTTGCCTTAGAAAATTAAGAAAATGGAATTCTACAGTCTACACCGTAAATTATGCAAATTCCAGATAGCGAGAAAAAAACTCAGACCATTGTTATACCACAGACGATAGAAGACAGACGACAGACGATATAGTGAGCAGTGAGTATTGAGTATTGAGTAGTGAATAGGCAATAAACTTTATTCTACATACATCACACATTACCAATTACTTATCCCATTGCATTCTATTCCATAGTCTATAGTCTGTAGAATGACAAAAAACGATGATTGTAGATTTGAGAGTACAGAGTGTAGAGTACTGTAGAGTGTAATAGATTCCTTTATGTTTGTTCACACCTCTGATACTTGTGAGTTGAGAGTTGTGAACCTCTTTCATAATTAATTTCATGCCTACGCCATTGATTTACCATTAACCATTACTAAATATCTACACAAACTGGACTACTCTTTTACATCTAATGCCTAATCCTAATCCTATTCACTACTTATTGTACAAGAATGGAAAATTCCGATTAAGACTGATTGTATAAGTAGTAAGTAGTAAAAGTAGCCAAAAAAACACATCTGCTTCAGGATCTTTCCAAATCCAAATGAATGAATGAAAAAGAATGTTGAGCAATCAAGAATCAAATGTACATAGATAAGAAATGAAAATGGAATAGAAATCACACATGAAAGGATCCAAGGTCATCAATCTACTTGTGTCTTGTGTGAGTCAGGCGTCAGACTATACAAATTGCAAATTACAGAGGTTGTTTTAAGATACATTGTGCACTGTACTTAGTACTCAGTGTACGCATTCCTGGACAAAATCAAAATCCTTTTCAGCTTCCGGAGTCTATTTGTTTAAGACTCACGAGCAGTTTTTGAGCTGGTTACTTTTTACAAGAAAAATCTCATTCTTAGCTTGATATTCGATATTCAAGATAAAATATAAGGAATCTTGAAGGAATAAACGATACAGGTACTTGCGTATTGTGTACATAATATTTCCACTTTGTCAGATGTAATTTGTGAATCGTAGATCGTAGTAAAGTCAAGAGTGACGATGCATTTTTCTCCTAATTTTTCTTAAAAACCCAGAAAAAACTACCCTCTTTTTCTCTCTTGTTGTTTTACTTTACTTTTTTCCAGGTAAATCTACTGGAAATGGTATGAATAAGAGACATAGTCATGTCAAGGCATTTCCTATTGGTACGAAATACACAATACAAAAGACATTGTATTCAACTTTGAATTTTGTCTTTGAATCCACACGATTTCTAGAATCTACAATCTAGATACTTTACCTTTAGTCTTTTATACATGATGATTTTGATTTTGTGTGACTTGAAAATTAATCAAGATTACGCACGTGCTGCTGTTTTTTGAATCAATTAAATTCACTATACTCTATACTCTATACATTCAAAGTATTTAATATCTACTGTCCACTGCCTCCGCTTTGATACTTCTATGTTCTTTCTCCTTCGTGTCTATTCACTCTTCATGTCTCATTTCTAAAGTCTAAACTCTAAACTTAAATCACACACACAAAGTAGAGTAGGTGCTCCTTTGTTCCTTTTGGGGAAAAGACATTCGTCAATCTGTCAAAAATCAGAAAATAGGAGAAGTCACAAGACACAAGTCACAACAGAGAGACAGGCAAACAAACAGAATACATAATACAATTAATTTTTTAGTCATGTCATGCATAATATATTTTATGTGCATATTTACTCCATTTTCCATTCATTGTACATAGAATTTTCTCACAGTATACGATAAATGTTTTTCATTACCTATTACCTTTACTGTCAACGAACATGAAACCAGCAAAGAGCAGTAGGCAGTAGTAAATAATTGTTTTAGAGAATTTTTTATTAAGTAGAGTTTGTAATTTAACATAAAATATAATGCTTTGACATTTGACATACACGAGAAACTGTGCATTGTACATTGTACAGTAACCATAAACCATAGGTAGTAATTAAAAATCAGTAAAAAGTACAAAATATTATAGAACATGGAAAATGTCAAACATCATGTGTAAAATTTCAGGTCATTCATAAGTATAATTGTATGATAATAGATAAAATGTCAGTTGCCAGATGCATCAGAGAAGAAAGAAGAGTAGCAAAATATGTAACAAGTCCACATTTCCATTATTACTACATATAAACTGTTAAATTATAAACGTACTACTCACTGTACACTGTACACATAATGCTAACTATCAAGCATCAAGATTCAAGGGAAAAGGAAAAGGTAAATAATAAATTTTTCAATCAAAAATCAAAACGTTACAAAAACCATAAACCGCTTTGAGACTTTGACAATGAAATTTGAACTTGGTAGTTTGTGGAAATGGAATGGTTTTAGATCAATTTTATATACCCAATAAAAAATATAGATAAATAATATAGACAAAGAGAGAGAGAGAGAGGGTACACTCTGTAATGTTTTATATAAACAATAAATAATACCACATATAACGCATCATGCAACATACATAATAATACACGTTACATAATAATTGTCAGCATCATTATCCTCTGTTCTCCCCTTGAAAATAAAATGCGTATTGACTTTTGAGTTTTGTGCTCTCTTTCTTTCCTTTTACTCATTCTTTGTACTTTGTATTTCACATCCTGCTATATTCTATATTGTCATTATCATTTCTTCTTCTGCTCCTCTCTAGAATCATAGAATCATCTCATGTTTAATTATATGAAAAAGAGTCTGACAATTTCAATCCAGAAAAAACTTTGTACTTGATTTTTCCTCTTGAAAGGGAATCTTGAACAAAGTCATTAGAAAATCACACGTACGGTTGACCATGTCCTTATCCTCGTACGTACATTATACATGCAATATCTATGCATTATGTACATATAATGACACTTTATGTAATATGTACGTTGTACTTAATGCACTGGATTCAAGATTCAAGCAATACACACGTTATGTGCATATAGACAGTATACAATGTACAGTATACCGTATACTGTATACGCAATACTTTTTACACTAAACAGTACCTACGCACAAACACGTTTTTTCTCTTTGTCTCTCTCACTCTCTGTCTCCCATTCAATCAATGTGTATCTATTAAGTGTTCAATGTATGTAATTTGTAACTGAGTCACTAATTATTTCAACTTGAAGAGTTCTTATTATTCACACATGTCGAGATCCTTATGTATATTATTATGGTTTCTAATAACTAGTCTACTAACAAGTTCCTTTTGTTGCCTCTTCTTCTAATTACGAACCTGATTACTGATTACACTACACAGTGTACACTGTACACTGTACACAATAGACAGTACAGAATCAAATGTAACTCTGTAACAAAAATACACGTTGAACCACTCTACATTAGACATTGTGTAATATACATATAATATCAAATATCACATATCAACTTGAACATTAAAGATAATGGACAACATTTAGGATTTACGCACAAACCTTGTAAAAAATACATTGATAAGTATATGAACTTGGTAGAAAAAATGTTCTTTTCTCCTTTTTAAAAGTATACTACTTTTAGTAATAACGTAAAATAATCAGCAAAAGGAAGGTTTGCGTTTGGCGACAAAGTATCATCACATTTTATTCGTTCTTGGAATTTCAGATTTCAGAATGGATTCGCAAATAAAATACATGTGTAAATACAGGGGAAAATGCATGTAATATACACCTTTTTGCGCTTTACAATGGAGAAAGATCATTCTAAAGATCATCATTTGGAAAATGAAGCAAAGTCCAAAAGTTATTCTAATGGATGAATTCAGAACACCGAATATTAAATACGACTCAAAACTCAAACTTTGACTTATTATGACTTATGAATTGCCTATGATAGAGTTTCCTAGAGATTAGAGATACATGGCCCATGACGAGTGTTCGGTACGACGTTAGATCAAAAGTCAAAAGATTTTAGTTTTTAGTTGTGTGAGATTTTCTCATACACATTACACATGCGTATACGATACAAATCATCATTAAAGTCCAGAAATTTTTAACAAGAATAATAATAATACAGAAAATATAATGTAGACTAGTGGCTAGCAGTTGTAACACTGCAGCTGTTCAACTATTCAACTATTCAATATTATTGTTATTGTTATTGTACAGATGCATAAATAATACTTTTTGCACATTATTTTTAATAAGCTCTTTGCTATTTTTGAGCGAGAACTGGATACTGGATGGAACTGAATGTGCAAAGCAAAGTGGAAAGATTAGATGAGAAACTGAATTGGAAAAAGCTCACGGAATGTATAAATAATAATATACATTCCGTGAGCTTTAACATCTGGCGATAAAACCTGATGCTTAATAGTAATGTACAGAGTACGGGGTTTAAAATATTGGCTTTCAAAAATGTTTCCTAGATCTCAGAAATCAGAAATGAGAAACATTCACAGACAAAAGATGTGAATCTTTCAAGTGTGTAGTACAAAAAATGTAAAAAATGATGATTGGTAGGAATACGGGATATTAAATATTCTTTTCTAAAAATTGATTGGTTTTCTGGATAAAATATTGAACTATTTTGTGTCGTAGGTCGGAGAAGATTGCAATGAGAGTTGGGATGAAAAACAAAAACAATGTCTAAACAGCTCAAAGCTCAAAGCTCAAAGTAAGTTGAGTGTGTATCGTTTTAAGTGTAAAAATGACAAACTTAAAATACGTAAACAAGCAGAATTCGCAGAACCCTACTACGTACGACACGTGACACGTCTTGGCGATTGACGATGATGATGAGGTTGACTGGTGACTGTGAAAATCAACGGTGAACGAAGAAGACCACAAAGAGAGGAGGAGCAACCTTTATTCATGATTTATGTTCATAGTTTTATGATTTTGAGTGAGCGAGAGAGGAATTATTTATTTGTTTATTACAATAATTTGAAGGGAACGTGATCAACATCATCATGTTTTTCATTCTTCATCATCATCATCAAATCACCATCAACGTCTTGAGCCTAGAGTCTAGAGTCTTCAGCTTCTTCTTATACCAAGTACCAAATATCAAATACCCCTATACAAATTACAACTACAAAAGCAAAAGTACAGACTACAGACTACAGACATATAACTTTATACTTTATGTACAATCGTTTATGTTATAATAAAAAAAATGATAAATTAATTGTATTTCGATAATAATTTCATCTCCCTCTTGTTTGTGTTTTGTATTTTGTGTCCACTTACCACTTACTCTTGACATTATGTCATTTTGATGCTCCCTTTTAGCAGTGATATGAGGGATGAGAGACGAGAGACCTTCAAACGGGACAACTTTCCTTCATCTTCATCTTCTGCATCGTCGTCTTCGTCTTCTTCTAATTTCGCGTCCCGCCGATAACTTGAAAAAAAAACATCACATTTATGGTCATTATATGTGGAAAAAAAGATGTTTGAGCAAATAATATTTCAATGCTGAAGATTGAAGAGCCTTTTAAACTTTTACTCTCTCGTTGTCTCTCTACCTGCAAAATTCCATAATGAGTTATCTGTTATCTGAAATTCATTTACAGCTTACTTCGTTCCTTACTAAGATGTATTACCTATGTATACTTTTATACGTGCATGTATTGCTGCAATCAAGAATTGCATACAGTTTACAGTTTTCTGTATTCTGTACCATGTTGATTGTAGATTGTAGATGTACATGGTAAATACTATGTACTTTGTATGTACATGTCTACTGTCTACTTGTAATATTCTACCTGTATATCGTTGTTTTCCCCACTTGCATGTGTCTACAATGTATAAACTGACACTCACATTCAATTACATGAAATTTCAATGTACAACATATTCAGGATTCATATATTATGTACTCTGTACTCTGTATCCTGTATATTATGTATTATATTGTAGTATGTAGTATAGTGCAAAATTTCATAGTCATATGACTGTGTTTTATTTTCTTCGTTATTTAGTATTTAGTAGTAAATGCTACCCCGCTTCATTTCTTTTACGAGTTACGATCCACAAGCCCCACGCTTTCTTCATTATTTTATCTATATATGTATTTACCATTTACTATTTACTATTCATGTATGTAGTATGTACAGCATAAGCAAAACCTTCTGCCGTGTCATGTCGTGTCATATCACTATTATTATTATTATTGTCCCACAATTAATAAATGTTATATAATCCATAGTAAAAAGCCGACTGTGCATCAGTTTTTCCAAGGCATATGTACATATCATGTATCTTCACGATACACATGAAATATCAGTTATCATGATGAGTTAAGTCCAAAAACTATGCATGTAGACTGTAGATATTGAATTGCAAAAAAAAAGTATTTCATTTAAAAGCATGCATGTAAGATTGTAGATGCAAGTAGAGTTTTTCTTTCGTTTTTTTTCAGAATACATTTTATTGGCTCATATTTACTTATGAGACTTACATATGAAATATGTACAGCAGTAAGTATATGAAAGAAAGAGATAAAGATTATGTGAAATACAATCTAATATCTAATATCTGTAATGTGAATGTGTAAGAGTTCTTTCACTGTCTGTATTCTGTCTTCTGTATGGTAAACGGTGGATGGTGAATGGTGTCTTGTATGTTGTATCTACTTATATTTTGCATGTACTTTTGGTGTTTTATGACCTGATGTATTATTATTATGATGTCGTTATTTGTTATTTGGGAAAAATGAGCTCCGTTGATCAGAAAGGAGAATGTTTACAGGTAAATAGTAAATATGAATGCATGTCCCATATGCACATTCAGTCAGTCAGATACATGAATATTTTTATGCTCATGAGAGACATGGGGGTGCCGATAGAATATCATACAGTTTAAACTTTAAAGTCATATGTCATATAACACATACATACAGATAATACAACAATGGTGGATAGTAGGCAAATAGTAGTAATAATAAATGAAAATGAAATGAAAAGTGTGTACATACATACATGTGTGTAGTGTGTAGTCTGTAGTGTGTAAGTTAATACGTAGTTGATAGTTGACCACCTTTTGGATTTGGATTTGGTCAAAAGATTTGACATGGGCCACAAAACAAGTGACGACTCAAACCTCCTTTTTTTGTTTTTGACTACATATTCAAAGTCAAATGGAAATGAAGAGAGGGCAAGTTCACATACATGGATTATATAATATATTATAATACTTTTATCCCAGTCTATTTGTTTGTTTGGACTTTATATGGGCGGTCACTGACAGATTTTCGGCTATATAAAAGATTTGACATTTTCAGTTTTCATCACAATACTATTTCAGTAGCCAAGCAGCTGACTTGAAAGTTCTTTATCCATCTCATTCAATTTTTCTTTTTTTTGAGTAGTAGTATTTCTAATACTCCAAACCCACCATCAACATGAATACTGTAAGTACACAGAATAATACAACATTTTCTTGAAATTTTAATATCGGTTATCCCTTTCGGTTTTGTGACTCTCGCATCTCCAATCTCCAATCCTCTGTATTTAGATGCAAGTGTGAAAAAAGTGAATCTGTTTTTTGAAAAGCATTTGAAATTTCAAATTTGAAACCTCAACTGTGTTTGTGAATCGTTGTAAATCTTGAACATTGCTATGTTTTGGATATTGGATTCAAGTTTTTTGAAATGGGAAATGAGACTGCACGAGTTTTTTTTTTTTTTTTGTTTGAAAAACACATTGAAAAGAAAATTTATTGTCGTGTGGTTTTGTAGTGTCGAGTTTTTACAAGAGAACTTGACAAAAGCTTGTTCAAGTGTAACACAATGATAAATAGTCTGGTGATAAGTGATAAGTTACAGCTACAGCCAAAGACCGGTTTTAATTCTTGTCCTTTGTTTTTTGTATTCTCTGTTTAGTTGTCAGTCGTTGTTTTGGTTGCTGCTTTTGTAGGCATTGCTCAAGCTGGACTTTTGGCAGCCCCAGCTCCAGTCCTCTACGCTGCTCCAGTTCACGCTGCTCCAGTTCACACTGTAAGTATTACAAGTTACAAATTACAAAAATTGGGACTTTAGAATTTAGAATAACTTGCAAATTGCAAACAATAGTGTTCAACGGACTTGCCTAACTGTTTTCATAATGCCAAACTGATTTGTGATTTGTAAAGGTCCATGGATTAAGTCTTCCCCATCCAATCTACAGTGCTGCTCCAAGTTACATTCAATATTCTCCAGCCATCGCCAAATTCGCCTATGCTGCCCCAATTGTTAAACACATTGCTGCTCCAGTTGTCTACCATCAACCAATCGTCAAAACTTTCGCTGCTCCAATCGCTTATGCTCATGCTCCAGTCCACCACAAGCTTTTCTTTTAAATTGTAAATCTTGTAAATCTTCGATCTTCCATCTAAAATCTACACTTTACAAGTTCAAAAACTAGAGCAAGCTATTCAATTTTCCATCCTATAGTTAAAAATATCTTGAGATGACAGTGACCAAAATGCAGCAACATTGTGTTTATCTTTTGACGCCTGTCAACTGTCAACCTTCTTCTACTTGTTTCTTGTTTCTTTGTTTTTTCGTTCATTCAAAGAGAAAATTTTCACCTTCTCTCTAGCTCAAAAAAAAGCTGGCAACAGCAAACCAAAACCATAAAAAAGACAAAACCAATACAAAAGCCAGTCAAAAAAATCTAATCTGTTCCTTTTTTTAATGGAAATACCAGACCTTTTATTATTTATTTATTTAAATATGGAATAGCTAAAAGAGCCATAGTTGTTCTGTTCTGTACTATGTACTATTACAATCTTGAGTCAGACGCTGTGCTATGTGCTGTGAAGAACTATTATTATTTAACGTTTATTTAACGGTATTTTTATGTTTTGAAAATAAAATGAAAACAATGAATGAATTCTTTTTCCACAGTTTTCTACCTATGATTTTGCATCAATTATGAATTAGCAATAATTATTATCGATTATCGATTGCATAATCTCCAGTAGTATCACCACTCATCAATGCATGCAATCTACCAAATACAAAACGCAAAATGCAAAGTGTAACTGTAAATGGTAAATGGTAAACGAGAATGACATGTCTTTGAAAACAGAAAGAAAGTACATTATGGATTATGGATATTGTTAACCTTAACCGAGAATTAATTGCATGTTATTTAGTTAGCGCACGCATCAATATAAAAACAATAACATTAATCATATAGGTAGGATGATCCATGATCATAGAGTGCATAATGAATTCATTTATAATTTGGGAGCATTAAGACATTCTTTAAAAAATTCTAATGATATATAATAACCACATGGTGATGATGATAATAATAATTGGTATTTTATGCATGATTCACTAAACTCTAAACTCATAAATATTGTATAGGAAAGGTAAATCATTATTCATTATCATGCGAACGTAATCAGTCCTGTTGACTGTTGATTGTTCACTGTTCACTGTATGTTGTATGCTGTAAGCGCTTGTGCTTTGTGTACAATTCGTGCTTGATGCTAGATGAAAGATCTAAATACTTACTAAACACCATTCACTACATACTACATACTGTATGTACGTGTAGGAAAATTAAAGGGTGGAAAAATATATACGCAGGATATATTATGTACATAAAATGTATAATGTTCAATGAATATAAATCAAATAATAACCATATTATTGTTATTGTTATGCTTTATTCTGTGTTCTGCATTTTGTATTCATCAATATTGCACCCATGAACACACGTTGCATTTCATTAGCAAATGTCCATTTTTTTCACATATTCACACACAAATGTGTAACCGCACCTCTCTGCGTAGACCATATTTATGTATTATGCATATGAAGATACAGTGGTAATTGGACACTGTGTACTGTGTGTTGAAAAGTATCTAGAATGCGTAGTGTGTACTTTTGATGTGATAGTGTAATATAATTTTTTGCACATAAAAATTTAGGCAAAACCAAGTCTTTTGTACCCTCAGCGTATGTATTATGTATATGTACATAAATTCAGTATTCAAGATTCAAGTATTCAATGCACATGATGTTTTGCCCATTTTTATTTCTCATCAGTCCAATCTCACACTCACCATAGCTTTTCATTATATATGAATGCAGAATACAGATCATTTGAAATTTGAAGTGCATAATATATTAGATATTATATTATGCTTTGTGGTAAATACGTATGATTTAATAAGACTTGTGTCTTGTGTGTGCGTACTCACTATTGTACTTGTACAGGATTTCATAAAGGTCTTATCGTATTTGTTATTGTCGTCATCGTCTTAAGTTGATTTACTTGAACTGCATTTTCTCGATCCTCTATAAAGACTAACCCGATTACGCGTGATCAAGTGCAAACTGTATTTTGCCTTCTGCCTTTTGTGTATTTTGAATTTTGATTGGGTGCATTATTACCTACACATGTAACTTGCACACTGTATACTGCATACTGTACACTGCTATTTTTTTCTTTAACTGTCATGTTATTTTTTCAATGCCAAATTATCTGTTCTCTATTACCCATTACTCTTATAATATACAGTATAAGATAAATTGCTTACTACTTATACCACTACTTGTAGTTGTATCTAGTACTACTGCCATAATATCATGTTCATCGTATAAAATTGCTAATCAAATCCATTTGTGTTCACATAAATAAGAAGAATGTAAGAATGAGACGTCTAATCACCGTCTCCTCATAAACTCGTATGATTTGTTATGTATTCTAGTATTCTAGTATAATATAATATTTTACTACCCAGTACAGAACAGAACAGTAAAGCTCATCCACATACTTTTATCTTTTATATTAGTACATGTGAATGTAAATAACATTATATTATGTGCAGTCAAAATGCACACACATTCGTATTCCTAACGGTTTGTTGTTTTTTGCAATGCCAATAATTTTTTATAGGGTATACATACATATTTGATGTTTTTACATTAAAATATGTACTCTATACTCTATAGATTCTAGACTCTACACATTTTCCATATTTCATTCATAAAGTCATTGAAATTTTTATGTTGTACAATAAACAATAATAAATACGGTATGCGGTTTCACCTTAACAAGATTTAATTCTGATATTAATTGACCATCCCTAGTATGTGAAATTATATGAATTATGAATATTATATTATATACACTACACACATACATATGTAGTGTATGATATATTATGAATTATGAGGATTTCCTTGAAATAGGATCCAGACTGATTTTAATACAGTAGTTAGTAGTTATAATATAGGTATGGTTTTATGTTTTTTATAGGCGGTGGACTGGCTTTATAAATTTCAAAACTGCAAGGCTGAGAAAGGAAACTAACTGCATCTCTGTTTTATATATTTTGAATATGAATTTTGAATCTTGACCACTTGCACGAGGTCTTTTCCTTTTATTAGTCTTTCCCTTGAACATCAACTGAAAAACTGTTCATAAAACACATACGATGTTTTTATTGAATGTTTTTCTATAAGAATTCAGCGACTAAGGTGTAAAATAGTAGTGCTAGGTGTTCTATCAATTATTAACTATTATACAAACAGGAAAATTACGTGTATTCATCTATTCAATGAGAATTCAATGAATAATACAATTTGTTGCTCACAGTTGGGATCTATCATGCATTTGGCATTATTACTTATAGTTTGTAGCAAGCGGAAAGCGGAAATTGAGAGGAAGCTAATCGGTCGAGTGGAAAATATACAAAGAAAAATCTATTCTACAACCCAATGCATTAAATATAAACCGTGATTTGTTTCCTAAAACTATTATGTGAAAACTTTTGCTTTCATAATATTTTATACTTATATAATCTCAATTATGGACCGACACATAAATATCATCGATCATCGCATACTGAAATGTGGGAACTGACCACTGAAATATAATACGTTTCATTTTTGATTTTTGATTCGACCATTCATAATCTTCAGTGAGAACATTGAGAGTAACTTATTCAATCAATATTAGCATTATTATTACTATTATGTATTACGTATTATGAGGACGGCATATCGAGACGCGAGTTGATCTGTATATACCTTATTTGTAAGAATGCTCAAAGCTCAAAGCTCAAATAGATGTACATATATTACTTGAACAACGTGACATGTCGTGACACAAGACACAAGTTGCGAGAAAAGTTGAGCGCTATTTGTAAGTACACTCTCACTTGAGATAAGTTTCAGGATTGACTCAGTTTGACTTAATTGGAGTATGGAGTACAAGCAGAGTAAAAATGGTAATAAATGTGTGTACACGTTGGTTACAAAAGTTGAGATATACATAGAAACTTAGAAACTGGAAATACAAAAACAAGACGAGGCAAGTTGAACTGTATGCTGTTTGCTCTCAACTCTCAATTAATGGGGAAAAAATAATGAACGTCGCTAGTCTATAGACTCTGTATAACACATGCTCAATGCACATGTGTTATATTTCTTTGTAACTGATTAAGATTTTCTATTTTCTACACATTCTAAATTCTAATACATAATGCATAAAATATGTTAACTTTGCTCGTTGAATGAAACAATATCAAATATCACGATTCAAAAATATCAGTGCTGGGTGGATTACTTTCAAAATGTAATCGATTACGGATTACAGATTACTTGCTAAAAATTTTGCTTGGATTA
>JAQGBH010005647.1:0-13933 GCA_034698265.1 Sminthurinus aureus | reverse complement strand
GTTAATATTGTTCTTGCTCAAAACTCAAAATATTGGCGATAACAATAACAATATTTTCTTGTTTTGACTCCTCTAGTAGGAATGAAATAATAATAACATGGTTCCCTTTGCTACAATGTACTATGAAAAAAGAGCATTCTCTACTCCTTTCCCCACGTATTATCCTTGAAAAAATGGCTATATCTGGAACCTGGATGAGTGTCCCTGGATTTTGTTTATCGTTTGTGTAGTATGTTGACTGTCGAATGTCGAGTAATGGACAGTGTAGACTGTAGACATTTACGTAAATGTGCATATAACATGTGGACCATTATACCTAATATTAATTAAAAGGTGATCGTATTTGTTTTTCACTTGTCATTTCTTCATTGTAGCCGATGTTGATAGACAAAAGGACATAATATGTATATAAATACATATAGAGAACACAATGTGCACATATACGTGATGAAAGCGGAGGCAGTGCTCTTTTTCTAGGCATTCATGTATACATGCATGAATTTCCTAACCTACACCAAGCAATTATGTCGAAAGGATGGTAGAGCAAATGAAAGGGAGAGGGACAAGCTAGATGGAATGGTAAAATGCTAATTTACGCCGTAAATCGTAATATGTATTTATAGTGTACAGTTATAGGCACTGTAGTGTATTATTTATTATTTATTAGGAGGCATAACATATGCTTATCTATATGCAGTTAAATTATACATGTTGTTTGTACCCAAAGTAAAAAGTAAAATGATAATCACGGGCTTCAGTTTTTGAAGTACTGAGCCAAACTACTTGGTCATATGTCATATTGTTTTTTTGTTTTATAACGTACGATAAAGTTTTAATATTTTTGTTATAGCATAAATGTAAAACGTTTATTTAAATTACATAAAAATTGTCATTCCATTTTATTTTGCAATTGTGTATTTGTTTACCAGTTCATGCTCAATGCTCAGTACTTCACATTTTTCTTTGTATAATGTGAAACCAATAGGAATGTGTATTTGTTCAGTCTTTTCGACGTATACCGGCATTGTCATGTATAATGTACATACATTATGTTCGTCTTGTATTATGTATCGTGCGGTAGTAAGTGACTGAAATGAGATGAGACACAAGGTATGTGTTGTGTGTACTGTGTACTATCATGATTTATTTATTTGTTATTTTCATTCTCTACGTAACTGATGATTGGCAGTTTTGTATACGAGCATACCATCATGCAAAGTAGAAAACAGACTTTGCTCTTATATGAAATCTGATACGTCTTGAACATTCGGCAAATGTTTTGTTGTGACATCAATCACAATCCTCCAATGGAATCTATATCCATACTTATTCTATTCGTAGCTGGAAAGCAATGACTTAGCAACTACACATGATTTATTATTTAGTATTGACAATAATTTTGCTACTGGATAATTGACTTATAGAAAAATCGCTCGATTTACTGTAGGTAATTGGACATGTGCAGTTAGGAGTTAGGAGGTAGACTTATACACTGTTATCGGTATAATGAACGTAATTGTTCAAGGTATATTATATTTACCGTAATTATATGAATTTTGGTTGGTTACATATGACTTTGATATTCTAATATTTGCTATCTTCTAATCCATCAGTACTGTGGATTGTTTTTGTTTTTGGGTTTGTTTTCTTCCATTGTTATTATTACAAGTCTATCGTACGTAGTACGTATCTTGTCTATATTATATTATATTATATCACAAGTTGTTGTTGATAGATTTTTTACGTATTGCATGTTTGGCATTTGAAACCTCTGTAATCCTTTCTTTCTGAGCAAGGGAATGACTGCGCATAAAATATTGGTATCAAAATTACATTGAATGCTCAATTCTTTGTTTATTCTATATTCTATCGATTCAATGCAAACATTGTGCGAGATCCATTTCAATCAAAGGTGTTCCACTCAACATTTATCTCCCGTGCAAAGATTGGATATTGAATTGTACTCCAGTTTTCAGTGTGTACTGTTGACAAGCAGAATCCTAACACGTATCAGTCATCATGTAAATTATAATAGTGTTACTGTAACTCATGATCTTCCGCGTAATAATTAATAATGTACTATTATATCTTGTATCTTGTATCTTGAGCATCGTTATCACTGGCAACTTTAGCACTGTAGAAGTACAAAGTATTAGATAAGAGAAGTAATATTGCTAATAAAATTATATCTACACAGCAAAGAAGAATGTACCAAGCACAACTACAAAACTACTCGTTATCATCACTGATATGATATGGGTCACTTTTAATTATGGTATGAATGGAAATATTTGTTTGTTGTATGAAATTGAAATTACAAGTACATTTTGACAATCATTAGTAGGATTATTTAGATAATTCGTCATATTCTATAAAGGTTTCAACCATCGTCATTAAATTTTGATGACTGTATAATATACTCAAGTACTTTTAATTAATATTCAAAGGTGTCATTTCATACTTGATTATTCATATTTATTTCCCTTATTTACCTGACTTTTAATGTCATCCAAATCATGTACATTGTACATATATAATTTGATAATCAAAGAATGAATCAGGAATTTTTTAAGGTTTTCAAAATTATATTATGTACATCTGCCTTCTCTGTACCCTGTATAATGTATAAGGACTGATAGAGACAAAAATCTTATCTTGTGACTTATAATTTATAGAATAAGTTAAGAGATGGCTTTAGAAACTCCTATCAAATGTATGTAAACTCACTATTAAATATAGTTTCAAATAAATGTATATGTACTGATTTACAATCAGGGGCGATGGTCGATATCGCACAATCCGATAGATTCAGAGACTGAGACAGAGAGAGGGCAATTAAGCTATTTGCTATCTATTCAGCCTTGTTTTTATTATTGATTGTGCCATATAAAAGGATCAAAATATTTATGTAATTATATATGGATGCTCAGTACAGGGTGTTATAAAAAATCTGCTCTACTATCCTTTTTTTATTTGAGAATGCTTGTGTTATTGCTTTAGCACATCTTTTACAGTCAATTTGGGCTTGATAAAAAAAATTTTGCCCTCAATGAGTAACATAAATGTACCATGTAGGCAAAAGTAAAAATGTATGCTCATTTTAATCCAAAAGTTAACTGCGGTATGTTTATTTTGTTGAAAAGTAACTTTTGAGACTAGAAACAAAATTAGCACAAACCAAACTACTAAGTACTATAAAGATGTATCCTTTACGTTACTTGGTAACTCAATTCAAAATTTGTTCTAAATAAATATCCATAGAAAATTTCTCGTCTCTGTTTCAGTTATTTTAAAGAACTAGAATCTAGAATCAACAGGCTTAACGATTTACATAATAGGAAGTAATGTTTGTGGTATTCTTATCTACCAGGATCCAAAATATACGTCCTAAACTTTTGAATGTTCAAAAAATAACGGTCAAAGGATTTTCTCGGACATGTTGTATGTATCAAATCAATAAAGTTTCTACCACGTTTCCAAACATTACATTACAAGCAATGGTATTAAAGAGAGTCGTAAATGTACTAAAATACGAGTTTAATTAAAGTAGTAATTTTATGTTTGTCATGAACTTGAGCTTCATCATAAAGTAACATAAAAATTCAAGTACTCTAGAGTCTCGAGGTATTTGGAACTAGTATCTTGAATCTAGAGTCTCGAATTTTGTTGTTCTTAAGCGGCGAGGTTTTAATTATCCTATTTTCTTTGATTTGATGGCTCTCTCTCTCTCTCTCTCTCGTTTCCTGAATATAATATGAGAGAATAATATAGCAATATCATAGTAAATATATTATCTTTGGTCCCAGATGTTTGTAATTAAATAATACCATTTGCATAGTATATCTAATATGTAATACTAGTACAACCAGTGTGTACTTTGTATTTTCAAAGGTTTAATAAAATAAGATTTGAGGTTGGGCAGTTGCAGTCCTTATACAGCCTGATCATGTAACTAGTATAACTAGCACTGTACCAATGTACGTGGAAAGTTGAAATATACAAGTTCCATTTTCATGTGCATCATGTATGTGCGTAGTTTCCTTCGTTGCTTATACGCTTACAAAAGGGTGAAAGGGGAGAAAGGTAGAAGGCATTTTAGTGTCGTCGTAACTTTCTCCTTACAAGAACTGAAATCAGTAGTGTAATGTAATATATTATTTACAAAGAGATAGAAGTAGCATATATACGGAACTAGACAATGTCTTCCATAGAACTTACACAAAATCGATCTACTTTCCAAATGTATATGTGCTTGGCTCAGCTGGAGCTGGTTTTGTGTTCTATGTTCTATAGAACAGCACACAACGCATCGTGTACCTTTTTATTATTATTAACAACTATACTATTATAAAAATATAAGGATTTTGCTTTTATAGTTGTTATTCAAGTTAAAGTTGTTGTTACTTTCATGAGTAATATCACGCAAAGAAAAATAAAACTTCATACATAATATTATTTCCTTTTTTAAATTTCGTTTTAGTCTTTGAGACTGCTTACATATTTAGAATCAGCTGTCAGACATGGTCTTTCGGTAACTTGTGATACAGTTGCGGAGGGTCAAAGCATAAACATTACAAAAATTATAAATTTTTGATGTGCTTTTTGGAACCGAGTGCTTTTGGCTTTGGTCAGTCACAACAGTGCGCTGTTGTTATAAATATCTATGAATACACTACGAGTTTTCTAACACAGTAATGGAAAAGAATGCATAAAAACATTTATGCCTTGGCTATGGTATGATTTGAACAATACACTCATAAAATTTTGATGACAGAGGATTGTCTATACGTAATGTACATTTCCTTATACATGTGGATTATGGTAGGCGCTTCAATTTTTTAAAAAAATACTGGCAGTTATCCATTCGCAAAAGTATTATACTTTTACTTTCTTTTATAAATGGTTTGACGGACTTGGAACGTAGAATGTAGCACTTATTTTCCATTTGTTTCTCCGTATGAAAATATTCATTATTCATGTTCTGGAAAGACACAAAATAATAGATTAAAGTACAAAGTACAAAGTCTTGTTTTCAATGTAGTTTGAAAGAAAAAGACATCAAAAACGTATTCATCTGTTTTATCAACTATATTTTGATGTATTTACATGTCATGAATATGTTATGAAGTAATTAGACTAACTATTTTGTTTTTGTTTGTACGCCGATTGTCGTATTTTGACATTTTGAATGTCTATACGGTATTCGTGTAGGACACCAACTATAACAAATTGATAAGAACAAACATTATTTCCGTATCGCTGACGTTCACATATTGTAACAATAGAGAAAGAGAGAGAGAGAGAGAGAGAGAGAGAGAGAGAGGACGGTTTATGAATGAATACATTGAATTTCGTCTATACTGGTTTCTGAATGCCTTGATTTTGATTAAATATCAGAAATTTATGACAATTCTACATGACTGTGTGATGTAAGCTAAGGAAAGACGAAAGTCCTTGAAGTACTTGATGTATATTGTAATGTTTTGCTTGTCATACGTCATACAATAGACTATGGAATGTAGAGAACCGAACTATTTTCATGGTACATAGCGTTATGTATATAGATACATAGTACTCAACTTAACAATAATAATCCATAGTTTTAGTCCCTATTTCATGCGCGTACTTTGAGAGTTAAAATGTTCTGGCATTTTGGAAAACAAAAGGAGAAAAGTTTGTATCCATTCCATTCTGATTTCATTTCAAGAATAATAACCATTAAAAGCTTTATAATGACTATAATACAAACGAAATATGAAATGTGTCATAATTTTGATATAAAATGTTGCATTTGGATGAAAATGGGAGGCATGTATGATATTTTAGGCATTAGATATACAATATACATATAGCGTGGTAAAAACTGCATATGCTCCAAGTTTGAAGTGCAGGTTTGTGCGATCAGTACGTTTGGAAACTTTGTTAGTCTTTTTTGACCATGCGTATAAATAGCGTAGTTTTTCCTTTTGTTTACTCTATATCCCTTCTCTGTGTGTTTACTTGCCGAACAACCTTGGTGGAATTGACCCAAAATCCAAAGCTGCTTCTGGAAAACACGCACTGAGATATCGACTTGGTTTTTGGTCAATGTCTGTATTTATGTGTACATACAAACTGGTATGTATTTCTTCAAAACATGTAGTACATTCTGTCATGATTATTATGTGAGTTGTTTCTTTTGATGAAATTCCCGAAATGAAATGAAATCTACATGACAATAATGACTTCCTTATCCATTAAAATATGGAAGATTACATGAACTTGTATATATGTTTATGGCATGTTATAAATCTGGATGTAGGGCTGTTCATGCATCTGAAAAATACGAATATAACAGTATTGATATGTACATTGTACATGTACATATGTATCTAAGTGTATTATGTGTTATGTGAAATATTAATATACCTAAGTGTACAGTGTACAGTGACGCACAGTAATGAGATGTTTCTTTGGATATTACCTTCTGAATCCTACATCCTACATCTATCAAAAGTTTGATGTACCATTTTATTTTTAATTCTAAATTTCTCAGATTTATTACCATCATGAATCTACTGAAATTTTAGTTCATAAGGCACTGAAAAGGACAGACACTGACATTTTACATAAAATAGTATTTTTGATATGAAAATCTCTTCGTGTTGTGTTTTGTGTTCCATATTTTATACAACATAAATTGTGTCAATAAATTTACTCATCTTTCGAGAATTTCGAGTACTTTCGGTGGAAAAATGAGGTTCAAGTCAGAATACTTTGAATGTAGAGTTGAATGCGCGCACAGGGTATAGATTCCATCGTTCCTCCTTATCACAGGAAATGTAAACGAAACGTATAAACTGCATAGAAATTGAATTTGTAACTGTCTAAATTCTCCGGTAGTCTGAAGAGATATTGACAACGAAGAGAAATCCATAGTTTATTATTTTTTTGAAATACAACATTCCACATTATACGAAAAAGAAAGTAGAGAAGGAGATTACAGATTATGCAAACATGCAAAAGTCGGTGTACAGAAACAAGAAATTGTGATACATGGAGATTTTATTTAAATATGAATAATTTTTATTTTTAGTAGTTTAATTTTTATTGTTTAATCTCAATAGTTCAGCATTCAAATTTAAACTTGTAAACTATTTACCGTAAGCTATAATACATTACATGCTATTAAAAATAGAAAAGTTAAAAAAGTAAGTAAGAGTCAGATCTCCAGGGTACAATTTTGTACTGTAGACTGTAGGATAATTTGATTTACGTATTTATGAAACCGTAGAACAAAAACAATGATGAAATAGCAGAATATAAAGTTATTTAAATGGGAAATACGGCTAATATATATATATATATATATATATATATATATATATATATATTATAGATTATATTGTATAAAAACGAGTAGCAGAATGATAATATAGCAAAGAAGCGTAGTTGTTCTGTTTCTCATGTAGATGATCTTTGCTAAGCATACGGGTGTTATGTTGTCTTTCTCCCTCCCTCTCTCTCTTTGCAACTGCTTGTTTTTGTACGTGTACATGGATGAATTATTAATTAAGAGAGAAAGGAAGACGGATCCTGTAAATTTTTTCATTATGTTGAGCACAGAGCACAGCCTCTTTCTGTGTATGTAAACGTGCACTGTATACTGTATATGTGTGTTTTGTACGAAATAATGCAGATAAAAGTGCACGTTTTAGACCGCATGATATGAATCAAAGTTTCTCCTGTGCTCTTCTTCCTCTCATCGTTCCATCGTTCCATCGTCATCAGCATCATCATCATCTAAAAGTATATCCCTGGTAATATATAACAGATGCACGTATAGGTCTATGAATGAGCAAGAGAGAGAGAGAGAGAACTCAAAGAATAGCATCAACTCTGTAACAAATAACAAACAAGCAAAACAGCAAGAATATTTATTTGCTTGCCCGAATGTTGATACCTATAGTATTGCTCATATAATACATATCAAAGAGTATCATTAAATTATAGAATAATAATAATAACCGAAAGTATGTGCATAAAATCCATGTAGATACGTGATATTCTTCAATTCAAAGTGATTCTCTTGATATTACAGCATTAAGATCTCTTCATCTCGAATTTTTTTTGTATATTTCATGGACTGTTAAAAACATATGGACAAAAAAATAAAGTCTAGTATAGCATTATTTAATAAATGTAATATTGAACAATAAGAGCTACCTGTCCAGTGTACAGATATGTGTGGTTTTCATGCATATTGCATGTTGCATATGGAATGAAAAATATGTATGGTAAAATGTAAAATGTATGAAAATTATGTAAAAAACAAAACAATGCTCCATCTTTATTTTAAATTATTATGTTGAATATAGAGGAACAAGTCAAAAAAATTCAGTATCACACACATATCCAGTATACAGCTGATATATACTTATATATGTATGTACATATAGATACATGCGTAATTGGCAATGAGAGAGCATTATATATTATTATAGTAGAGTGTAGAGTGTAGAAAATGTATGCAGAATACAATATGTAATATGTACAACATGGACGTATGTATATGTGCATGTACATTTGTACCTTCAATTCAAAGTAGATAAAAGTATATCAACATATCAATGTACTAACTCTTGAACGTACATGATATTCATGATTCAAATTTATAATGGATTATTATTACACAAATTTTTTGTTTCAAACAAATGGCTCTCCCTGAATTATATTGTAATCAATGTAATACATTTAACTAAATGTTCCATGGGCTGCAGCCCGAGGGGACAAATAAAATATCTTATCTTATCTTATCAATGTACTAGTCAGAGCTGCCAGTTTTGTATTTTGCAAACTTGAAAATATTCAGAAGCATAGTATATCTGTCAACATTGGATGTGTATTGAGTGAATGTAGTAGATTCACTACGACTACATAATATAATACTACTACTATACTATACTAAGTGTCGGGTTTTTGCTAACTTGCCTCTCTTGCCTCGACTTGGTTTCGCAGTTACGAGTTGACCTTCGTGCTGTGCTGAAGGAAATCTTCCTGTGCTGCTGCTGTTGATACTTCTATAAAATATTCTATTCGATATATTTCTCTCTCTTTCTATGTGTGTATATCTGTCTGTCTCATAGTACTTTGTGCAAATATATATACACTTATCTGCATGCAAATACGAAAAGTTATGTTACGAAGTGAAAACTAAACTAAACCAAACTACCACTACTAGTAGTACTACTTGTTAGTCGTGTATACATACTACAAGATATTCTAGTACTCTATTAGAAACGACAACAACAAGAGCTACCAAGTTCGTACTGTACTACTACTACAGACTACAACTGTTGTTATCGTTCTACATAATACGTAAATAACTAACTAAATACGTTCCACAGGGAAGTTGTACTTTATTTTGGTTCCTTATCAAAGTTGTCATTTTAAAAAACAAACTGGAATATTCTACATTAGCTGTTTTTCTTTTGTGTATCGTCACCTCCTTATTTTTGCACATTATATTGTGTTCCTTTGAGTTGTTTTTTTAATTGTGATAAATTTTCCAATTCAATTTAGAATTTGATTGAAAAAATCTGTGAAATATTAAACTTTGCTCTGTTATTTAGTTTTATTATTATCAGTCAGTTATTGTTATCATTGTTATTGTTTCGACAACTTACATAATAACAAATCGTGGTGAGAATCGACAAGCTAAGGAACAAGACAAGTGTAAAATATTATGTTATCTTCAAATGAATATTATTCATAGGAAAGAACTTACTATGTGAGAGAACTTAAAAATAGTCCTACAGCTTTACACCTTATACCTTGTGAATGTATGCCCGGCGTACAAATTGTTAATACATATATACGAGATAATACAAAAGTGGTGCTTAAACTTTTATGTACGTACATTACAAGTGGATTGTACAATAAATAATCATATAATTTTACGCCAAAAAAAAGGTTTTACGACTATTATGTGGTACATGTACAATTTCAAATACTTTGTTGACCACGGAAATGTTTTTTCATCGTCTAGTTTGGATTTTGCCTCTTTGGAGGAACAACTTTAGTAGTCTATTGAAAGTTTGAAAATTGGGATTTCAATTTCAATCATTCAACCTGTTGTTGTTATGTATGAATGTTGAGACCAAGTTGAGAAAGGTTAAAGTTTAATAATATATATATAATAGAATTTATTTTTGAAAATTTCGCCTCGCAGAGAATTCTACTGGATAGATTCTCCTTTTGAACATAAAATAATAGAAATAAATTAAAATAGAAATATTTTTGGTTTTGCAATATTCTATTTTAATTAACTATACAATCTCAAATCTAGTTTGAGGAATATTTTACCCATTTAAATTGCTGAAATATTTGTATAATTATTGTTGTTGTTACACAAGTTGTGAATACCCGTCAAATGAAGACAAACACAATCTATTCTTTAAAAAACTATATATACTGAAATCCTTAAAATAACTTTACTGTGACTCTTGTAACCATCATCAGTTTATGGTATGGTATAGAGCAGAAGAACTTTAAAAAAAAAATAATAATATTATTATAAGAAATTTATTCAAAAGTACTTATGCATATGTACCACAATTATAATCCACCACCAAAAATGGAGCTTGAAAGGCAATTTTACTTGGATTTTCCATACAATCGAGAGTTCGACCATCTTCCCATCAGGTAATAACAAAAACCTAGATTTTGCGTCAATAAAATGCCAAAAATTTATTATTACTATTTAATAGTCACAAGGCAATTCAATCTGTAGCTTAAAATGAGATAATTATTTTCATCGACATTTGGAATTTGGTTTCCTTTACTTCTGATCGTAATAAACAGAATATAAATAAAATAGTGAGATTCAAATATTCTGGTACATATAAGAGGGAGAAAAAGCTAAAAACAGGATAGAAATTTATGCAGCTATATAACTTTATGTTATTCTGCTTGTGGTAGTCTTCGTTTTAGAATGCAATCTGGAAAGAGGCTTCTGGCTCATGTATCTGGAGAAAAAAGATTTAACGAAAAAGAAAGAGAGAGAGAATTAAAAAGAAGGCAGAAAGTGTTTCGGGTACTACTTCTATAGGAGCATTGCATTTCATTCCGTTCCATAGTGCTCCTGATCGATTGGAGGAGGCAAGGGGGATTCGTAACTGAACGTGTGTGTGTGAGAGAAAGTTTTTGGGCCCATTCCGTTGTACCTACTTGTTCGGATATACATGATAAAGAGCACAGCAGTACATATGACATATGGTGCCTGTGTATAGTTTCCAGTGTCTTAGGTCAGGTTTATAGTATCTAGCATCTACCACAGGCATACAAGGATATTGATTCTTAACATCTAATATAATAAAATATTATTATATATTATTTGTATGTTAAAAGCAAGCATTTCATATTATGCAGAAATTTTTGTTTACCCATTTTAAAATATTCAAATTATTGTAGGGAAAGGTTGTTTTCGTCAACATTGAATCTATGAAAGTATTTTGTGCATTCCGTGTGCTACTGCTTTTCGTGCTCAACATTCAACAAAATTTTGTTTTTCTGGGTAAAATGATTGGAAAGGCATGATTGTTGCGCACGCAAGTACCTACTACGTAATGCATAATGCATAATGTACCATGTAGTTTGGAATTTAGATGAAAACAGCTTTAATTCTAGAAATTTGAAATGTAAATGTTGTTTTCTTCAAAATTTCCTTATGTATTTCATAGGTACCGTTTTTTAAACGAAGCTTTTTGCGTTGTAGTGGATTTTTTTTCCTAAGAAAGCGGAAAAGGGGCAACAATAATATTAGTAATAATAATAATGTTTACTCATACATTATAATAAAATATAATATAGTCAACTAGATTATTTGCATAATATGTAATGATAGTTGTTATTCAGCAAATAATAATACATGTCAAACTGTATTAAATGTCGTAATATTTATTTGAGGCGATATTTTAGGAACCGTTTTCCTTTCTTTTAGTATTGGAATTCGAGCTACATTATTATTATTATCATTATTATTACGAATGAAAAACACAAAAACAAAAACAAAATACAGTGATAAAATCATACTTGTTTTTAAGATATTAAAAAAATTCAACTGTTCAACTTAAAGAATGAATTTATAGACGAACATTTCCGTTGTTGCTTTTATCAGTTCAGGGTCAAAGTTAATGTATACATGGAGACATTGAGCTAGGAAAATAAATTGCCAGCTCAATAATCAATAACTGTCTGCAAAATAAAAGATTTCTTTGAAATGAGTTAACCTTAGAAGTTTACAAAATCTATACAAAACAGTCTAAAATATCGTTTTAGATATACGACTACAGTTTTTCATAATAATAATATTATTATATTACAATTTAAACCATTATTGGCACGAAATGCTCTTAAATGGCCAGAAAAGTATTCAGGAAGAGGGAGGAATGGAGGAATGACAAAAATTCCGATTGAATAGGCATAATATATGTACTATTAATAGCTCTGTTTAAAATTACGAATATGTTCCATGTATAGTTCATTGTATGTATTCAGTAGTCAGTGCTGCTTTATTACCTTTTTCATGCCATAGAATTTAACAAACTCATATGGTGTTATTATTATTTTAGAACGACAGAGATGATAATATTATCTTTGCTATCATCATTCACAATATCCTGTGTACACACGTTAGTAAAACTGTGTAGGTAAGACAGGGTAGTATTTTGACATGTATCCACCATGTGATGTGACTATAATTATGTGCTTTTGCTCATTTATTCATGTGCATATTACGACTTGTCAAGTTTTTTTATAAATAAGTTTTATATTTGATTCCAGTTAGATATCATTCAAATACATACATATATACATCAATATTAAAATGAAGGGGATCTCAACAGTAGTTTACATACATAGATAGGATGATTTTGATTTCTTTGAGGGTATTTACATATTTAAACAAAAAAACAACAGTCAACAACATCAATCAGAGAAAAATTATTGACTGCATCAACTTTCCAGTCAGTTTTTTATTAGTAATGGTAGATGGATCCGTACTACGCTAGGGAAAAGGAGAAGTTCTTGTTTTTGTCTATATACTATATACTCACTATAAGTATTTCTTAGTATATCGGCTGTATTTTTTTATATTTATTATTGCACATAATTAATACACTACTGTATATTTTGCGTGATGTGAAATTGTCGGGGTAATTTACATTTTGCATTTCTCACTCGGCGAGTTACTAATAAAATTTCTTTTACTACTCGTTAGTTAGTTGCTGGTTGAAGGTCTTCTTTTACTCGAACATTTAAGGATAGGAATAGAAGATTTCTGTCTGCCTCTATCTCTCTCTATTGATAAGAGTTTAAAACATGTATATTTATTTAAAAGATATATTATGGAACACCGAAAATGATTATGTACAATAAGAATGTATGAATAAAATGAAGACAGCGAGATAATCATGTCATCAGAAAATCAGAATTTTTTGTATCATGTTTTGATGTATGAAGTAAATAAGTAAGGATGATTTGGTATGCACTACCAGTTATGAGTGTTAAACCGATGTACTATTTATGTGTAAAATGAAGAAAAAAAAAACGAACATATTCTAAATATTGTAATAAGTGGTTCTCCTGTGTTTTTGAATTCTGTAACATTTTAAACAAGTCTGTACATATGGTAGTCATGTACTTTATACAACAAATCGTGTTTAGTGATGGCGGCTCTCTCTCTCTATAAATATTTAATGTAACATAGGTAGTTAGATATGTGTAGAGTGTAGAATATAGAATACAAAATATTCGAGCATACGTTTGTCCCTGTATTTGTGCGTTTATGAATATTTGTTCAACGAATATATGTATATACTAGAGCATCCAAATCTCGTTACTTTCAATTCTCGTCCAGTCTCGTTCTCGTTCGACCCAATCTCGCCCGAGAAAC
>JAQGBH010005646.1:0-13935 GCA_034698265.1 Sminthurinus aureus | reverse complement strand
GACTTTTTACGTTACCAGGCCACCAGAAATAATTTAAATATACGACAAAAGTCGCTATCCGATGGCATGAGGTTAAAAGTTGGACAGGAGGAAAATAAATGATTATTTAGAGTTTGGAGTTCATTGCACCATACCCAGGAAAATAGGACGAAAGGTGCGTAGTACTACATAATAGAGAAATGATACGCAATTTTTTCAAGATATGGAGCAAATTAAAAATTGCACGGCAGACTACCTTCTACGTTACAGGTTACATTTTGTGTGTTGTGTGCTGTACGCACTACGCATCTAGCTTTGTCCTCTCATCTGTACCCAGTGTACTGTACAGTAAGTAGTGCACAGGGTACAAGATATGCGAAGTTGTAGGTTGTACTCACTCACTTGTTAGCAGTTAGTAGCGGTGGTTGAGAAGAGGAGGAGGAGGAATGTAAATATACCTACTATACGAGTAACACTTACACTGTAACAATGCGTAAATTCTTAAGTAACACTAGACCAGTAACCGGCTTTTACATACTCCATACTGCGTCGTGGATTACATCATGTATCACTTTATACATAATATATTATTTCATTCTACTACATGTGTGATGTTTCATGTCTCATGTTTTTCTACATATTCGATGACGATGACTAAGACTCGAAGAATGAGAGAGAGGGAAGAGTAGTTCAGCCGGGAATTCACCTTTAAAAAATACGCAGTTGTCGTAGTACACCAAAGCATAATACTACTGTACGCACTGTGCACTGTGTATTACTGCTGGGTTCAATCTCCTCAAAAACAAGTGCGTAGAATCGAGTTGAAGCAATGAGAAGCCGGCGGATAAACACAGGAACAGAGAACAGAGGAACAGAGGAACAGATAGATAGATAGACAGAACGAAAGAGAAAAAATACATATGTATACATGTATGTATGTATGGATTATGGATGTAGTTTTAACTCTTCTTCTCAATTTTCTACGCACTTCTTGAATCTTGATTCTTGGTAATAGATTCTAGATGTTCAATGAACTGCTTGTATACTCTATATTCTATACTTTATATTTTATACAAACAGTGTGGTAGTAGAGTAGTAGTATTAGTATTAGTAAGTCGGGTATCATGTTATATGTAAGCTAGTCATCCTAACTACTAACTACGTACTACGCATCAAAAATATTTTATTTTTATCTACGCACTCGGATGAACTTGTCGAAACCACGGCCACACAACACACTGATGACTGTTGAAACGACAAACGACAAGCGACAGAATAACAACATCATTATTATAATGATGAGGAAGAACCGAGAGGAGCGAAAGAAAACACGTATGATAACTGATAGATGGTAGATGAATAAACTAAATGAGTCAGCTTATACATCATGTTGATTTGTTTTTAACAGAAAATTAGGACAATGTCTTCTCCAGAGTTCAAATAATATTATATTTATTTATACGTATGCAATCTTCAGTTGTACTTTTCCATTTTTAAAGGAACGTATTTTTCATACATGACATGGATTCGTTTTTCCTACATACTATTGACTATGTACATTGTACATGTTTGTACGATAAGTTGACTTCCTCTTTATATCTACATACCTCCAGCGTGTTTTTGTTTTTAAAACCTTATGTCTAATGCCTAATGCCCATGCAGTTTTTATACACGATCCACTATACACAGGAATAATAAAGTGAATACAAACCGGTAAATAACCGGCAACTAGGAAAATATCAGCAAACAACATCCAATCCAACAGTCGCCATTTCCTATTTATGTGTCATGTATGTTTACTGTGTATTGTTTGTAGTTGCCATTTAGTACATATCTATACATTTGTACATGTTTACAAACTACAAACATTATCTATTGATTTGTTGATAAAACACTGTTGATGTACATTGTACAATATACAATGTTGCTGCATGCAAGGAAAATTGTACAATTTATTACATGGAACTTTTCTCTCTACTTCCCTGTTTTCTGCTTTTGAAATATTATGTTTTTCTCATTAGATTTATGCATATGAAAATTCAGTGGGTATTGAGCATTAAGCATTGAGCATTGGACACGGTATCAGTATACTTGCAATTAGGCATTGCTTAAAGTCCCAACTCCTAACTACCACTTATTTTTTGTTTTTAACACACTGTACAAAGATTGAAAATTACCCTAAGAATTTATTTTCGGCAACAAAAAGAGGAAAAGAAACTAAGAGAGAGAGTGAGAGAGAGAGAGAGATTTGAGATAAACTTCTACCCCGACATATGTAGATGCGTGTAGTTCATTCTCAAGGAGAAAATGTCAAATAGCAATGCCTTTTCCTACTCCCCCTCCCCCCGAAAAAAAAACCACATGGACACTCCTTCCTTTATTGGATTTCCATTTCCATTTTCCATGCACTGGAGAAGAAAGCAGTAACAGGAGAAGAAAGGAGAAAGCGGAGGGAGGGGGAACCGAGGAAAGTTTCCAGCAAGTTAAGAGAAAGCATCATTTCCACCATCCACCGTCAAATATCAAGCTCTCTTAGTATTAGGGTGGAATGGAAATGGAAATACACAGGATCTATGTGAATGAATTTGATTGCATGCACATACATATACATGTAGAGAAATACATGGATAAAAATTCCTAGAGTTGTATCAGTAGTGTAACCCGGTACCGGGTAGGAAGCGTGGTGAGCGCCGTAGACGCTCTGACGGTCTTAAAATCCGTCTAGCCTCTGTACGGATATGTATACGAATGTGTGGAGATGAAAGTTGTTAAAAACATGGAGTTGTAGCTGGTAGATTGTAGAATTTAAGAGGAGAGCGACGGGACGGATTTCGTCCTCGTCAAAACTAAAAACAAAGTCACGTATACAATATACCGTATACATAGAACATGGAACATGGTACGTACTACATAGATATTGGATATATATATATATATGCACGTATGTAATTGTCTGTATACTCCATGCTCCATACTTTATACACAGGCAAAGATACATGTAGAATGTAGACGTCTGTGTGTTTCGGTGTCTGCAGAGTCAAGAGTGGAGAGTCGTAAGTCTGAGTACATGGTATATAAATAGTTGGTGGGTCTGTAGAGTAAAGTTATGCGATAGTGTGGAATAGTAGGAGTTTTAATAGCATTTTCGGCTTCGGAATTTGTGTCCTACTGGTAGAGAGAAATATATAGGTGGATATAATATATATATACATAGAGAAAGACAGAGGACGAAGTAGAAGGGCAAACTGGTAAAATGCTAGAATACTAGAATGCTAGGATGTGCATTTAAAAAAGTCGTTCATGTTTGCTGGGTGCACTCTCATGCATGTACGTAGTTTTAGTATTAGCAACCAATGACAGTGGCAGTTGGCAGTTGCTGTAAGAATAATAATAATAATAATACAGACTGGGACTCGGAGGGGAAGGACGCCAGAAGGGGAAGAAAATTGGAGTTTGGAGAAAGAAAGAAAGAGAGAGAACTGGGAATCGGGTAAATGTGGATACGGCGCAGTAGATAAAAACATTGAAATGATGGAAATAAACCCGGAAACAACCGACTGTACCCGAATCTGCACTCGTGCCCGACTTCTTGTATTCTCTCTCTCTCTCTCTCTTTTGCTATGAAAAGGACAGAGAAAGGAAAGTGCAGTCACCACGCACATAATATTATAATAATACTATTATTATGTATACAATGTATGTGGTATGTACTTTCTTCTTCTCTCCTTTCATAGATACATACTGCATACTCTATGCATGCAGACTTCAACTACTGACTACTCAACTCTCAACTATTCAAGTACATACGTACTTGTCTGTGTTGTGTGTTATGTATAGAATGTGCATAAAGTGTGTATGAGACCGCAATATATTGCAATGTAAACAAAGGGTTGCAGCACACTTACTCCCATCTAGATTTCATTCGTAACGACAGGAGAAGGTTTGGTTATCTTGGTTCTTATAGATCGAGCTTAGTCACTCACAACTACGCCAAAACTCAAAAGAGCAAGCAGCTATAGCCGTATAATAAAAACACACACATGTAAATTGTACACACTACATACACCATACAACATTCACAATGCACATTCCAACATGAAACATGAAAGTATCTAGTATCTACAATCTACATGGAATATTATTATGTGTTAGCAAGAGTAAGAGTATTTTCACGAGTGCATACTAGATACTAGCACTTCTATACATTATACTCTATACATTGCAATAAGTAGTAGCTATATTCTATATTCCTTCATCAGTGTATAGTCTAGAATGTAGTTTGTAGTGTGTAGTGTAATGAATAAAATAGTTGGAGAATAATAGAGAGTGAAAAGAATCGACCAGTCAGCCAACCCACCATCATTCCTCTATTATATTCCCTAACTCTTCTCCTCTCCTCTTAGTAGTAATAATAATAATAATAATAATAGGAATAACAACAAGCCTAATATGCATGTAGTTAGATGTTAGATGGAAGTATGTATAAAGTATAAACACTAAACACACGCACACTTCTCATCATCATCATCATCATCATCAATAGCTCAATAGTAACTCTGTCTCTCTTGCAAAGAAATTGCACTTACATATTTATGTGCATGTTCCATAACGTTATAGGTATTTGTACATGCGTAAAATTCCCAAAATTTGAAAATATTGTTGTCTCTACGGAAGCCCTACACAGTACTTATTACTAATAAAACACAAAATACACAAACGCACAAATGCAAACATACAGAGAGACAGACCAGACCAGACCGACAGTCACAGCTACAGCCACACGCACTCAAATATATAAATACAAAATACGCAAAAGGTATTTACGCACAATCAAATCTATGCACTAGAACTGTCGGGTATAGATTATAGTGTGCAGTATGCATTATATTCGCATCCGCATATTAATTCCTTCCGAATATAAATACACATGGAATTCTACGCAATAAATAATGCATGCATTCGTCTATTACACGTTGCTCACTAGGAACGAGGAATCACTAGGAAATACTCGATCCGAGATCCTAGTTTCGAGATACTAGTTACTAGTCCTTTGCTATTTGCTTTCTGGTACTCTACATTATACACATGATATTTTAATATTATATTGCATGTTATTTTTACTACTACCAGTGATATTTTAGTATTTACGCCGATTCTGTTTACTGTTTACGTCTATTAATATCTATCCTAATGATCCATATTTTCAGTACATGCATCTCACAACCCAAACAACAACAAAAACAACTAATCCATCTCAAATATTCAGTTGATGTCATGTTTTGTAAACTTGCATAATACATGGTACATCATTTAAAGTATGATGCATACAATGGTAAATGTTAAATGTTAGTATAATATAACTTATTATATTATACAAATTATGGTGTAATCTCTTTCTATATTTTAATGATTCTAACTCTCTTCTTATTTTTCCCTTTCGTAATACAATATTCCTCTTAAAAATGATCATGTTACATGTTACGTTATGGATTATGGATGGTTCAAGTTCAAGTTGGTATTTGTTATTTGTATCATGCACTGATTTGCTTTCATTATTATTATTCATCATAAATTAAAAATAAAGTTGTATGTTGTATAATTCTTGATTCTAAATCCGTACAACATACAAGTACAAGTGCAAGTATCTACATAAGATTATATATAATAATATTACTTGAATATATTCCTCTTCGTCTTTAGTCTTTTGCCATAAAACATAAAACATCAAATCCTTCATGAAGAATGAAGAATGCATACACGTGCATCCTTTAATGTAAACGCATGGGGTATGGTGATGATGACGATGATGAATAAATAAATTTATAAACACTTTACGAGCCTTTTTTTACATGTCTATATTAGGAATTAGGATGAGTTTAAGTGTGTGAGTATGAGCAGTCTGCATTTATTTATTTAGGCATGCATACATGCCGAGAGAATGAAGAATATAAAGTTATATAGTTATAGTTATAGTTATGTAGGATATAAATCATTCTTATTTTAATACAGAAAGGGAAAAAAGGTAAAAATAGACTGTATATTATTATTTAGATTCTCCACATTTTTTCTGAGGTAATATGTAACGTGTAATTAAAATAAATAATAAAACTTATTTTTCGTTCCCATTTTCAATTTTTCAAGATCGAGGTTGAAAAAAATACTTGATATTATTAATTTATAACTTTGCATGTGTATTGTTTAGACACATACATAATATTATATGCATTAGATCAAACTATCGATTCTACATTCTACATTTTCCATTCAAAGGAGCTAGTCTAGAGTCTAGAGTCTCAAACATGAGCATTTAACATAATAAAATATAAATTATACATGTTCTTATGTTACGATTTGAGTAATTTTATTCATCAGAAAAAAATTATTACAGCATCCTATTTTTCTTCCTTACTACATATTTTTTTACACAACAAGTAATACAAAATTTAGTGTGTTGTAATTTTTTTTTTTGGCTGCTCCTACTTTTTCCTCACTTTTTACTACTCATGTACCAACTTTGGTTGTTGGTATGTCTGTCTCTAGTCTCTACGTGCATGTGTACCATTGACTATATGTGCGTAATGTTATGTATTGAACGTGGTGTAAAATTACAAACAATTCCTTGTTTAATTCGGATATTTATAGACGTGCGTTTGTTTATACATTGTAGTTTCGTTTCGGTATTAGTTTTACTAGTTACTCGTAGATTTTAGTTTGGCTGTGTTATGTATTAAGCTGAAACTTGAATGTTGGATTTTCTATGCTTTACATCTTTACATAATACACATTATAATATGTTACATGTGTGTTTTTTTGTGTGTGTCTCTATGTTAGTGTGTACATTTTTTTGTACTGGATAAACTACTTTCATACATCTAATTTCTAACTACATGTATTTAACATACATAGATATATAGATGGATGGGTGGATAGATGTATAGATAAACAGACATAACATAATATTATAATAAATTATAATATAATGTATGCCATGTTTCAAGTTATAAGGTTAGTTGTTAGTAGAGAGTTTGGAGTTTAGAGAAGAGACTCATAAACTTTCCTCGCTAGATCTATCTATCTATCTCCAATTCACACATTCGTATACATATATAGATAAACTATACATATTGCATATTACATAGTATAATCTGCACTCTGTACACTTCCAAACATAATATATCCAAAACATAGAACGCCGAAAGGAAAGCTTACTTGAGTGAATGTGTGTGTGTGTGTATTTGAGAGAGTGATAGAGAAGGAATGATATATACAGGGAGAGAATATTATATGTAGAAGAGAGCAGAGAAAGAAGGAACGAATCAGGCAGGCAGAGTTTGGAGTTTGGATGGATGCATGTGTACACTGTACAGTGTACAAACTAAACTTATGTGTATAGAAGCAGTAAGTAAAAAAGCCTTTGCTCCAGTGAAATAGAGAACAACGACCGCTCGCCCTTGGAGTGAAGTGAAGGTTGTGCAATTCTATCTACGAGTCCCTTTTTCGAGTAGACGAGAAATCTTTCTATTACGTCACGTGTTTTCTTTCTCTCTCTCTCTCTCTCTCGGTCTCTCTCCTCATCATTTTAATAATAATATTGTATGTATGCTGTATGTTGTATGATCGTCTGTTTTTTTTCAGCGTATATTTTCTATTTTGTCTCATCGTCTCTTAAAACGTTCCATAGAAAATAGAAATAGTATCTACCATGTATAATGCACAATGTACACTACATTTATTAATTCATTATTATTATGCTGATATGATTACTCTTAACTCTTACTATTACTCTTTTTTTTCTACAATAAAATAATATACACGTAGTTTTCCTGTCTGTGTCTACCTCCAGTCTCTCTTCTGACTAATATTTTTTACTTTTTTCCTCCTTCATAATATATAGTCTATTATGGTGTAGCACGATATGCAAAAGTACTACTATTATTATTATTATTACTACTACTATTTTTTATTTATTTCGGCGCGTATAATCCACACACCTGCTAGACATACATAGACAGACATCCATACATACATAGACAGACATAGTATTACTGGATTTGCTTATATTATTTAGAAACTAGAGTATCATGATAATAATAATAATAAAGATGATGAGCAACAGCTAATAATAATAATAATAATAATAGTCTAATGTCTAGTGCATACTATGCATTCTATGATACTTTTTTTTACTTTATTTTTTCTAGTTGCAGAACAGAGAAAATATGGCCATGACTGACTGACTTTTTCCTCGTCAATCGTTAAACGTTTTATGGAATATGGAGTTTCAGGCAAGTCGGAATTCTGAATCAAATAATAAATAATATGTAGTCGTTCAATCATTTCAATATTATGGCATGTGCATACTTTAGTTGTTTTCATCGACTCTCATATAGGTACGACCGGCATACTCTATATTATATATTCTATATTCTGTATACATACTACTGTGTATTGTGCATTCATATTCATATTTTTATAGACAAACAAAAACAAACCTCACATGCATCTACTGTGATGCATATATATATATAATATATTTAGGCACATTCGTTATTGTATTGGTTATTGGTGGATGGTGTATGCATACAAGAGCGAAATAAGTTTGACATGGCGATGGGCTATTGAATCGTGTGCACTGTGTATGAATTTTCATTGGGTTTTCGGGTTGCTAGTTTGACATATTAACACATACACGTATAAACTACGAACTATAAATAAGCAGAGACAGCCCAGTCAAGGATGATATGTCTTTGGTAGTTGGTAGTTGGCAAGTAAATAAAGAAGCGAATAAACAAGTGAGTAACTGGTAACTGGCGATGGCTGAATGAGTGAATGAGGAATTGCATACACAATATTAATATCACATTCACACATTACTACATATGGATCAAAACTCAAAGCTCAAAACTCAAAACAAAATATAATAGTGTAGTCATTCCAAAAGGACAAAAGACTTGTAGTACTTATGTACACATTACAACATTACGTACCCGCACGTACTAGTTTGTGGCCATGACACTGAAATCTATATCTATATAATATATAATAATAATATATATACAGAGGACGAATGGTGTCGACAACTACAATTATGATTTTATTCTACCTTACTTTACTTTGGAGACTAGATACTAGATACGTGATACATGACATGAGTACATTGACGAATAGAACATTGAAGACAAAACTAAATAGGAATGGTCGATTGAATTTTAAAATACAGTCGCAATGTACATTGTGCAAGTATAGGAAATCATCATAATCTAGATATAGGGACGCCGGTTTAGTTTTGTAGCTTGTAGTTTGTAGGTACGTATGCACATTGTCGATTAAAGACATGTATATTGTGTACAGTCTACAGTCTACAGTGTGCACACATCAAGGCTTCCAATTTACAACGTACAGACATACATACATTGTCTATGTATGAATAATAGATTGAGCGACCTAGGTGAGAGAAAGGAAAGAAGAATGTCTGTGTATGTACATTTTACATTGTACATTGTACATACGTATGATGTATCATGTATATTCCAGGGAGAGAGAGAAAAAGAAAGAAAGAGAAAGAAAGAAGTGCATACGTGTGTGCATTACACATTACACGTGAAGAATAGGTATAAATATACACGCATGTATTATGATGACTTTTCTCCCTCTTTCTCCCTTCTCACCCTCCTGGATTCTAGATTCTAGTTTCTAGATTCTAGATCCTGGATCCATCCGTGGATGGATCTGGGTGGATCTGGATGGAATGGAGTTTCCAGAAACTGGAGAAAAAAAATACCCAATGCAAAAGTAAAAGGAAAGGAAAAAGACCAAGAAGCTGGAGAATACATAAAGTAAAAGAAGGAAGTTGAAAAAGAAGAATTCTTTCTCTCTTTCTCGATCAAATAAAAGTAAAGTAGAAGGGCACCATCGTTGTGTAGTATGTAGTACGCACTCTTATACCTATATATATGGAATATGCACTGTCTTGATTAGAAAACGTAAAATGCAGGAGAAAAAACGCATCCAAGAATGTTTTTTCCTCTCTCTCTCTATTCTCTATACTTTTGCTCGCAGAGTATGTTACTCTTTCTCTCTCTCTCTCTCCCTCTCTGTGGATGCTTCTGAGTATAAATAGCTCCACGTGTATAAATTTTCGGGTATCCCGATAGCGTTATACTAGCATAGAATAGAATGGCTTGGTTTGGTTCAGTTTGGTTTGGTTCAGTTTGGTCTAGCTTGGGCTTTCAAGAAAGAAAAAGAACTATGGAACTATGGAACCAGACTACACACACATACACACATTCACCGATTTCGGTGCACTAGGGTGTTGCCATGGAGCCAAAAACTTTAACTCTCACTCACTTGACTCCCCCTCCTCGTTCGTTTCATTTTCCGTGTATACGTATATCTATAGATGGATGGCTGTGCAATGTGTACGTGTGTGTGTGTGTTTCTCTGACTCTCTGTCTCTAGACTCTAGTCTGCAGTCTGTATGTGTGTGTGTGTGTGTAAAAGCGTAGAGGAAGGAGGAAGGAAGCCAAGAGAAAGAGAGGGAGAATTGCCATGTACATTGTACACTGTACACTGAACATGCGTTTCTATACATATATGTATACTCATGTCTAAAACGCAGAAAGGACGGGAAAGAAGAAGACGAGGAGAAAAAATGCTTTGGTTTGCCCAGAGTTTGAGGTTGAGTTTGAATCAACGCAAGTCCATTGAACTTGCATAAGGATTCTATTTTAATACATAGAAAAATATGTACATAAATAAATGTATATCAGTAATCTGTAGACTGACGATAATGTAATGTAATGTAATATGTGTACACTTTGCATCTAGTGTCTAGTGGCTAGCGTAAAAGGTTTGTAAAACAAGTTCCTTTCATTCAAAACAGTTTTTGTCCCTTAAGGACCGCATGCCTGCATGCCTTTCTCCCTCAATCTCTCTCATTCATCATGTACATATGATCCAACTGTACCTACTACCTAATACCTACCGCGTGCTCGTCGTACATGCCGGTAATGATGAATGAACGAGAGAGAGCGAGAGAGGGTGAAGAGAAGAGAGAGAGTCGGCCAAGGCTCGAGTCTCTTTAAAAAAAATCAAAACATTACACTTGACTATACAAAATATGTATGTGTGTATGTATTCATGTAGAAAATAGAAAAGATATACGAGTGACAGCAGTCCTGCAGTACTCATGACACTTGACTGCATTCCCCTTTCCTTTTCACTCATTAATTCTGCCCTAGTTTCCACTATCAGTGAAAGATTTTTCCCCCCTTAATATTACAATAATAATACTCATTAATTGGTGCATACATAACAAAAACAACACACAGACACACACAAACAGAGAAAGAGAGATAAAAAAAGAGGAAACTTAAAAGAATATTATGATATTCTTATCATCAGAATTCTTTTTGTTATTGCGTAATATGTAATATAGCACATAGCATGATAATATATATAATAAAAATACTATCAAAATATAATGCATCAACTTTCTTGTTCTTAAATATATATCCAAGTAGGCCGTGGATGGATGAATGATGAATGTGTGGTTGTCTTATCTATGTATACAAATATACAAATATAGATATAATACGAAAAAAATGAGGATGGACGCACGCACAAAACAATAACAACCGACGACCGACAACCAACCAAATGATAAAAAAGGAAGCCGATAAATACTAAATACTAAATATAAAATGCATGACAGTTGAATGTACACTCAAGTTAAACTTGAATGTATTTAACTAACACATTAATAAATGTGGATATAAAAAAAAAAGAATATTAAAAATAGATTGCTTACCAAGTACCGGGATGTCCGTCCCGTTGGTTTGTTTTGGTGGAGGAAGGGGAGCACGAAACTCACTCATGACCACTAAGTTTTTTGTAAAAAAAATATTCCTCTTGTATATATTTTTTACAATGATTGTTTCTCCTGTTCCTTTTGATTTTTGATCCTCTTGATTCTTGATTCTTGATTGTCTCTTTGTTTTGTTTTGATTTGATTGAAGTTTAATAATAATAATAATAATAATATAAAGCTGAATGTTGTATTTCCGAATTCGGAATTCCGGTTGACATCACTCTGGACTAATGAATAGCGGGTATTCTCCAGGATTTGGAGACTTGTATATGTTGACTGTGCTGACCGTGAACTTGAACTGCTTCCCCAGTGATACAGTCTGCTGTTTGAGAAAATGTGCGCATGGAAAGGATTCCATAGCCTTCAATTCGTGCGTTCACCTAACTCTTTCTCGTCTCTCTCTGTACACATATATACACAATACACACACACACACATTCACCACACACACAGCTATCGTCGTCGTAATTCCTTGCTGATTTTTTGTATGTTCTATGCTTTATGCTTTATACATAATATCAAGCGTTGTATAGGAAGCGGTGCATATCTAATAATATGCATATAGACGGGAGACGGGAAAATCATTATAGTGCATAATGTCTAGAGTCTACACTCTATGCTCCACGCTCTCCGCTTACTTACGTGTCTCTACTTGGCTTGGCTGTCGTCTGTAGACTATAGGTATACATATACATATATTTACGTTGTTATTTCCAAGGTACTACGTCTAAGTGTACATACTAAATATCTACTTGGTAGACTTGTGAGTTCTTCCAAAATCCACAAGGATTCCTATTTATGCACATATACATGCACTAACTACGTAATACGTGTATAAAGTCTAGAGTGTAGAGTATGAATACTTTCATCTTCCTTTGATTCTACATTCTACATTCTAGATTCTATCCTATTTTTTGAGGTGTACATAGGTAAAAGATACTATAGTATTTCATTGCGATATTATACTGTTGATGCTTGATGCATATGTTATTTAATATAACATGTGCTGTATAAAATCCAAAATATATAGAGATATTCTCTCTCCCACTCCATATATCCATATTTTAAGAGTCTCCATACTCCATATTTGTGTTTAGTTGTTTAGATGGATATAAATAAATGACTATGGATATGAACAGATACGTGTAATGTATAATTTTTGTACCTATACATTTGTGCACATTTTAGACCACAAAATCGTACGTCTACAAAAAACATACAAAAAACAAACATTCACAAATATATTTCAATGTTTTTTCCACTGACTCAAAACAGAAGACAAACGTGAATGTATGCATATAACATAATATTAAATATAATATATGTATGCTGATGCTTGTGTGTTATGTGCATATATGATGCATACATATTGCGTGTGACTGAGCAACTGAGCAAGTGTCTCACTTGGAAAATCAGACACTCGTAAAGTTTTTCTTTAGAGCAGGAGGGAAAAAAAGGGTAATCAAAAAAAATAAAACTTTATATTATGATTGTAAATATAATACGTATAGAGTAGAGAGGTACTATAAATACACTTTATTCCATACTTTATATATGTAAATTGGATACTAGGTATTGGATATCTCTATAGATTGATGATGGACACGAATGTGACATGAATATTATGATATATATTATTATAATGTTGTAAATTTACAAGTTCACTTTCTGTGAGTCAGGTGAACAATGTCATTTTCAATTTTCAATGTATCATTCCTAATGTGGGATGTGAGTAATACCATTCAAATCTCTCAGTACTCAATACTCAATGCACAGAACACAGAAACACACGTAAAACATGCACATGCAACGACAAGAATATCCAAGGTATTCCAAGCACATATTGTGTATTGTAAACACTAAGCACATATTTGTCATTAAACTTTGCATATATTATATATTATGCTACATGCACCAGTGTAATGTGTAATGACATTTATTTTTAAGCCACGTACAAATAAACACATGTAAATAATAATAATAATAAATAGGTGATAAAACACACTAACACACTATTACATTTCACGAGAATTCATTACTCCATTATTTCTGGATTGTAGGGATTTTCAGTATTCACATCTGTAATA
>JAQGBH010005645.1:0-13936 GCA_034698265.1 Sminthurinus aureus | reverse complement strand
ATAATCCGTCTTTTGCAACTAGACGTGCGAGTCTGAAATGAAGAGGCATTTTTGCACCTAAATCCTCAAACGGAGTTGAGTCCTTTTCCTTAAGCTCTAAAACATTTACATGAAAAATAATACATGTTCTGCTTTTGATTTTATTTGATTAACTTTATTTACTTGTTAGGGAACTCAGTGCACATGCAATGTTCTTCCGTTCCGAACAAGATAGTGTTAACTACAAATTCCTCAGATTAAGGTTCTGATTATCCGTGTTGGAAATTCGAACAAAGTCTATCTGAGAAGACATGAGACGGTGAACTCTGTCTACGAAACTCCGTATTTACGAAAAATACATAGCCGAGTTTCGATTCCGAACAGAGATGCATGGGTAAATTCACCTATCCGAAAACATGTGCCCCGAGCGCAGCATGCGGCTTAACTTGTTGGGCATAACCCAATTCGTAGAAGCTTCACTGCGGTCCCTCAGTGCTGTTTCAAATTCTAATTACTCGGCAAGTATGAACGAAATTTAAATACTAAATGTACCCATAAGATCTACGTTTTGATGCCGACGGTTCACAGTTCTTTTAGTAGCTTCATAATCAAGTAATTTCCAATGATAATGTAGTCCTGTAGTTCCAGATCAAGGGGTTTTAATTGGTTTAGTACAAATATTACAAATTGCTGATTGTACACCCTGAATTGCAGTAAAAATTTCCCATATACTAAAACTATGAATTTTTGCAACTTTATAGATTTTATGAGTTTCATCTGATTTAACATGTGAGCAAAGAGTGGTTGTGACTTTGTTTGCAACGTCAAAACATATTTTGCACACATAACACTGAACTTTTTCTGTCCCTTGAATTGTTGTGCATAGTTCCCAAATATTTTCTACAAGTATTTTTTTTTCATTCTCTTAATTTGAACAAGATGAAACATCCTGAACTTCCGTCATTTTACGCTCTGTCAATGGCTGTGAATCGGAGCTGCTGGGTTTACTCATAAATCACAAACTTGTACAGCAATTAGTTAGCCTACTTAGTTATGAAATAATTCAATTTGACGAATCTGCATCAAAAAGTAAATTAACTTTCATGTTTTATATTTTATACAGTAAAACCTCCCATATCCGAACCTTCGTTATCCGAAACCTCCATTATCCGAATACTCTGTTATCCGAACAATTTCGAATTATCGAATTCAAGTATTTCTTACCACGAGGCAAAATTCAAATTCATACGTAATTGTTTTTGAATCACATGTTTGACATGTGCAAATGAGTTTAAAATAATCGCGCTGTTGATTTTCAAGGATAAAATTTTATTTTGTGACGTATTTTTTCACACGTGACAATGAGTTTTAAATATTGGCGCTGCCTTTTCAAGGAATATTATATTATCCGAACATTCGATTATCCGAACAAGAATAGAACGAATTAGTTCGGATATGGGAGGTTTTACTGTAATTCATAATAAGAATCATTGGAATTCGATTTTCTTGATTCAATGAATTTCAAACACTATCCATGATATAAACATTGTTTCAGATCAAACTGACTTTATTCAAACTGAGAACAAAGTCTTATTGGTCAACGAAATAAAGCTTGCTTTTGATTGTGGATAGTTTAGCTTACAAAGTCAATGTGAGTGGTAACCACAGAGTCACCAGTCGAAAGCTCAATTTCGGAGCGTATTTCGTATTTGTACGTTGCGGGAGAGAAGACAGGAGGGTATATCAGATTCATGTATACTCTCCCGCAAAGTCAACAGGAAATTCGAAATTGAGCTCTTGACTTTTGACGTTGTATTTTGTATCATATTGAACAATAAATCTGTATGAATGCATTTTAATATTCGCTGTTACTTTGCAAAATATAGTCCTACATCGATGGATAAACGAAGTGATAAAAGCGTTACAAATTTCCTAGATTTTTTGTTTTGAGCTCGCTTTTTTACGGAAATTTGCTGAGACATTTTGTCCCAAAATTTCGGTGAAAATAACGTTTCTGTAACCGGATTTAACGGTATAATAACGTTATAAGTAACCAACAACTTGGGGGGAAATGGTGAAAATATAGTGTTTGTGGTATTAAGGAGGCTCTGCAGATTGAACAGAATAAAAACGATATAATAATAGAAAGCTCAAATCATGGCTACGTTACTTTGCCCAAATGATTGCTGAACTTGGCAGCACTATATACCACATGACTCCAACGAATACGGAGATTTGCACTGTACATGTGTAATGATTTTGATAGACGTTCATATTGAAAATCTTAGATTTTACAGTTTTAGACAGAAGTTTTTTTGCTTGGACTTTATTCTTCCCGTCGCGTGGCGGGTACTTCTTAAACTTTTAAAATTAATATTAAAATGCATACACGAAAGCTGCAATTTTTTTGGTCTACAGTCATTATTTTCGAGATTAAAATTACCAACATAGACGAAAACACCGAATTTCGGGTCAACAATACCGAATTCTCAAATTTACTTTCATATTCGAGACCAGCAATTTTTTTGGGCCTAAAATCGTTTTTTCCCCGACCAAAATCGTCAACATAGACGAAAACACCGAATTTCGGGTCAAAATCACCGAATTCTTGAATTCGGTTTTCATATTCAAGATTAGCAAATTTTTTTGGTCTAAAATCATATTTTTCCCGATCAAAATTAGCAACATAGACGAAAACACCGAATTTTGGGTCATAAGCACCGAATTTTTCAATTCGGATGTCAGAATCATAAATAGGTGATGTGAGTCTACGTTTTCATACTAAATAACATTTATTTATATGCAAGGGAGGAAAATTCAGATAACCAATCTGGTGTGCTGAAAATCGACAAACTACCCATCCACACTGTAGAAGAGTTCGTCCTATGCTTAACACTGCATATACATATTCTCCCTCAGACTGTATACTCATAGTGGGAGAGTTATAAAGAAAATTTGTACGGATCAGTACTAGAAAAAGTAAAAAATATTTATTTAACAGTTAATAGCCTTCGTTGTTATTTAGTGTCATTAATTTCGTAAAGAATACTGTTTAGCATACAACATTGCGTCTACAACAAAGATCCATTCTCATTTAAAACTTAATATCTCATCAAAAATCAAAAAAGGTAAGTAAGCCCACAAACTTTTACAAAATTCAAAATTCTAAAAATAAAAAATATCCATTTTATCATCATGATTCTGTGTAAATCGTAGATTATTAAGGTAAGATTACTAAGTTGCCTGTATTTTATATATGTAGTTACTTTTAAATTGTTATTTATTATTTACTGAAACAGGCATATAGCATATAGGTATATTATATAGATTATAGAGATGAATCATGAATCATATGGATTGTGGCTCTAATTTTTTTTACCAATTAGTGCACCTGCACTATTGCCTATGTCCTATGTGCATTAATCATTAATCCACGATTATAATCAGTTTTTATTCCCTTCTATAAAAGTTTTTCAATATTGTATTTATAATCTCACATATTTTTGTTTGTTTGTTAGGCTTTAGGCTGTAGGATATTATTCATTGTAATCCAGCCATATAACATATAACCCATTTACACTATGTATGCACATTCATGATTCAAATGTAATTCAAATGCTACTACCATTTACCATTCTTTTTATATCACTTGGAACATGAATCATTGTTAGTTATGTTAGTATGCATTGTGCATAATAATATGTACTTTTATGATGTTTAGGTTTAGACATAGTGGATGTGTAAAATTTACATGTATAATAAAATGTCAAATGCAAATTTTAGTCAGATCTCTGCGGTTTGAGGTCTGCTAGATAAACTGTTAATATTAGAGACATGTAAATACGTACTACTTGTCCTATTTTTTATACTTTACACATTGTTCTGAAGAATGAAACCAGTGTTTCTAAAAGCTAGGTAATTAGTTACTAGTTTTATTACTATCTACTATCAGTAATCAGACAAGCCACATCGACTCCCGTAAAACAAGCAAAATCCAAATGATCCCGAATCCCGAATCCAAAGAGTACCAAGTACCATACTATAGAGAATGGAGAAAAATGTGTCTTTTATGCTATATACAATGTACACAATACACAATACACACGTAGTTTGTAGTATATTTAAAATGTTTCTATGGTGGTCATAACTTATAACTACGATTTTTTTTTGTAAATCTTTTGTAGGTTACACTCGTGTCGTGGCAATATCGGTCCGTGATCCGGAGAATTTTGTTAGAACTGAAAACTGAACACTGGCACTGAACTGTGTTTTTTGTCCTAATAATAATTATTGTATTTCGTCTTTCGTCCTTGTGTATTTATATAAAAGAGTAAAGTGAATCAAAATGATTGCGTGAGATGCGTGACAAATGAAAAGTGTTCATCGTTCACCTGAATAAATATCTGCTAGTTTATCTCTGCTGCCATTTTATTTATGTTTGATGATTGAATTTCAACAATACTTGTAAAAGTACTTTTATCATCTATAACTACAACGGGAAATTACCCCTTTTCAAAAGACTGAAGGAAAATATTAATATTAATATTATTAGTGATTGTATTATATAGTAATATTAAAGATTTGATTTTGTGCTCATCATGTTTCCCACAGTGTTATTAAGTGTCCTTGTAATAACAAGTTCAACTTGTTTCCCAGCTAACATTCGTAGCAGTGATGAAAATCTGGATCCTAATATTAGTTCTTATACAAATGATATTTCAAATAGTAACAGTAAAAACACATTAACTAGCGCTAACCAGCAAAGGAATAGTAATACAAATTTACCACCTTCCAGTCTTATAACAAAGTTTGAACGTCTCTCAAAGGTTAATGAAGGGACATTTACATCTGAGGTAACAATAAGGATAATATTTTTATATTTTATAATACGTACACTGATTTAAAATATTGAAGATTTTAAATTGTATAATATTGTTATGAACAATGAATATCAACAGTAAACAGATATGATTCTATTTTATGTAGGATTTCAAAAGAAAAGATGGGGATTCTGTAAATGATGTAAATCTTACTCAAGGATCAAGTATTTATAGAACATCTGCTAGTCGTGAAGAAGAAACAGAACAAGAAGATGGGACTACAGAACAACTAAAAGAATCACCAATGTCTGCTGAAACAAAGCGCAAATCATCCTTATCGCAGGTATAACGAACTAAATGTTTCATTTATAATAAATTTATAGAGAGAATTGACTTTTTCATCCTTGTCAATGTTTAATATATCACATACGATTTCAATAAAGTAAGTTGAAATTAATGAATTTTCCCCTGAATTTTTTTGAAGGCTGAAGCTAGTGGTGCTACTTCTGGATCTGGAAAAGGATCTGAGAATATAGTCGATGCTAATTCTACACAAGAAAAATCCCCAACTCCAAGTAAAGACGAAAAGAATTCAAAACAAGATTCATTGCCATCATCATCGGTTCCTGTGCAATCAAGCTCATTCAAAAATAGTTCAGTATCAAACTCAGGAACAAACAATCTGAATAAAATTCGTACTGACGAACTTGAAGCAGAAAGTTCAAATAATAAAAGCAATAAAATATTAACTGCATCTGATGCCACCTCAATGGAACAAACCGATAAAAAGACAGTAGAAAACGTATCTCAAGGCAATGAAAATGATGCTAAATTGTCTCGTGCAAGTTCCAATAACAGTTCAGGAAATCAACCACAAATTAGTGAAAACCCTGTAATATTGGCCGACAGAAAAATGGTTGCATCTTCACCTAAAAATCTTCGTTTAGAAGCATCTGATCCAGTTCCTGTATCTCCACATGGTTCAACAAGTGGAACAACTAGTATTGTCAGTAGTATGACAAAAGTAGGAGAATCTGAAGATAAAAATTCTAGTAAACTACCTCTTGGAACGAACACTAATGTTACTAGCCCAATCTCAAATTCAAACAATCAGTCTTCTTCAGCATCGTTAGCACCACCACCACTACCAGCAAAGACTAGTAATGCTGCCAATGTTGATAACAAAAAAGTAGCCAGTTCTACAATACAGTCTGAACCGATTCCACCACTAGATAATAATAAGCCATTTACAGGTTCTTCTACTACTACTACTTTAAAATCATCATCAAATGAACCAAAAAATCAACAACCAGTAGAACAACAAAAACAAATTGAGCCACCAAATCCAAAAGAAAATGATAAAAAGGATTCAGTAAAACAACAACAACAACAGGTAGACGACCAAGCAGAAAATGCTAGTGAACAAACAAGTGATGAAGAAGATGAAAATAATGGCCCTAAAAATATACTTAGAAAACCCACCAATAATAACAAAGCAGCTGAAGACAACAATGTTGAAGGCTTAAATGATAATAAACCTGATAATTTAAATGATGATAATGAATTTCAAAGAAAAACACCAATGCGAGAGAAAAATGTCAACAACATTAATAGAAACAATCAACAGTCCAAGTATCCTCAGGAGTCGTTTGGAAATAATGTAGATGATGATGAAGATGGTGGAGTCTTTAATTATTTTCTCACTTTTGTCGCTCTATGTGGAATTTGCTTCTTAATATTTCATAATAAGAAACGAGTACGTAAACTTATTTGTAATTTTTTAGAATAATTATTATTATTATTGAAAACTTTTCAATGAAAAGTAGTAAAAAGTACATTATATACATTATACTTATTCGTGTTAAACATTATATTTTACAGTACTAATGAATAGTCTTGTGTCATTATTAATTTCAGATTATAGCTATGGTGGTTGAAGGAAAACGCCCTCGTGGAAGGCAGGAATCAAGAAGACGCTCATCTAGTTCGTATCGTAAGCTAGAAAATAATTTTGATTAGAATGTTTTGTTACATATTTCCGAAAACACCATCATTCACTAATATAATACTAATAATAATAGTCATACTGAGAAAAAAGAACTGAAATTTCTCAAGTAAAGAATTTTATTACAACTTATTTGAGCAAATGTAGTGAAATCGCGTCAACTTGTTGTCATTTTTATATTTTTTTGTACGTGTCATAAATTTTTCGCTCTACTTTTAGAAAATATATTATAGGAAACAATTAGATTTTTTTTTATACTATTAACTATTAGAATAGAAAGTCTTGTTATGTAACAAGGAGATTGTATAAATGTGTTAGTTATTAAAAAGAATATATTATAATCACAGAGCATAAGCATGACAGTAACAGCCAATTTTTCCTGCATATATTGTATATTATATTATACCTTATACTAAAGTCTTAAGTAATGACAATCATATTGTTATGCTAAACACTACTATTAGTAGCATGCAGTAAGTCATTAATTACTAACGTGAATCCTATTTTGGTTATTGATTATCGATTATCATATTGTGCATTAAAAAGTACAGTTAATTCTTATTATTTTTAGGATTTAGGTAGATTGTAGATTTTATAGTCCTACATAGGAAATTATTTATTCAACGATTAACTTTATTGAAATAATGAGCAAACACTTTGTTGACTTTGTGATGCAATTAAGTTGATTTGCTCAAAACAGATTTTAATTCAAGTCAATTGCCATAATAATACATCATTATTTGTTATCGTATCATATTTATCCATCTCATTTTTACTACTCTAGTATTATTTATTATTTATAATAATATGTTTTGATCATAGTAACCAAATGTACCTTCTGCCGTCTAGATAATGACGTCTAAGTATAAAGTATAGTATTAGAAATTTCCTTATTCGAAAGGACTTTGAATTTATCCAAGACGTGTACTTTAATTTATGTAGTATATTTAGTATAATATCATAAAATGGTTCCCGTTTTAGGAAATGTTTTCTTTCTATAAGGTGATTGCTAATTATTGCTAATATTCCTACCATAAAGAATAAAATGAAGTGAAGCTTTTATGCAAGCATAATTAATAATAATTATTAATAATTATGCCATTTGTAATTGAGATGCATAACTTTTATTACATCTCAAGTAAAGAGCGATTTCATCGTAGGAATAATGAAAAGGATGCGATATTATATACTGAGTGATAAGCAATAAAGTAGAGTCGAAAATTTTCAAAGATAATATTAATAGATAATTTAATATCTAGATTGTTCTAAACACTATACATTGTATGTAGTATGGAGAAAAAATAAATGTGTGATACCACAATTTCATGTGTTAAACAAGTACATATTATATGGCGTGTTTAGAGAAAAAAATACAATGGAGTTGAAACACTTTGCTGTGTTTACAATGTTTAATGAGCTATAAGCATTCAAAAAAGATCATATGTATTATTATTGATTAGTAATGACCATTTGATTATATTGTGTAGTTTTATACCGTTTAAAATGTATTAAAAAATATAATAAGATTGTTTGTATTTATCTATGTACGTACACGAGAGTGATATAAAAATAATTCACCGCTAATAAGTTATTATAAATTCTCTATTGCGTCAAAGTTATTAGTTGTAGTTTACTTTTACTTATACAAAACAGTGATAATAGATCGTATAATAAATATATTATGTAGTGTAAAAAAGAAGAAAATTCAACTACGAAAAATTAAAATGTGTTACTATATTGTATTGTATGATTAAATTTACTGTTACTTATGTATCAAACGAGTTAAAACAAAGCTTTCGAGTATGAGATAAGATGGCATAATACTAAAATTCATAATATATATATTTAAAATCCACTATTTATAAAAAAAAATAAATGTAATGCCTTCATTTTATATCTATCGATCTACTATGATAAAATATTTTATTGTTATGTATATGCATTAAGTATACATTCACGTGCTTTTAGAAATCTAAAAATGTTATAAATATCTTTGATCTTCTTATAAAATGATAATAAGACATAAGACCTAAACTAATAATAAAAAAACATGGTTACATGAATGAAATGATTCATATAAAAAATAGAACGAGTAAAACAACATATTTTTTTTGGAATGGTTCGTCCACATATAAATACACACAGTTTATTCTTTATACTGTAGTATCTCTTTGTTGTTTTTTCAGGGTTTTTATACATATTACACAAATTGGTGATTTTGTTTTGTATATATATATATATACATAGAGTATATATACTATGGAGGGATGATTCATAATGAAATTCAACAAATCCTGACGACTCACAAGAAAATGCATGAAAAAATTGATATGGTGCAAAAGGCCCTGGGTAACACACATTTTGTATTTTATTTTCGAAATTTTTCTTTGTAAAAAAGTACAGAAAAAGTGTTACTACGGGCCTTTTGCACCATATCAATCTCCTGCTATTTTCTATTACGAGTCGTCAGGAACGGTTAACTACCTTTGATACTCTCTCTATAATATATGTACTCTATGGTTATGAGACTAAAAGGCCTTGGGGACAGTGAATATAGAGTTCGCTTCACGTAACGTTCTCTGTACATAAAGATATGGGCCATTACGTAACGTAATTTCCATGGAAATGTAACATTACTAAGTGCTTACGCTACGTTACGTGAAGTGAACTCTATATATTCACCTTTAAGTTCTAGGGATTCTTTAGTCCAGTTTAGTAGACAGCGCCCTGAATGGAATGGAACGGTGCTGAATGCTGAAAATGGGAAATAATTATTTATTGCAAATTGAAAACATTGAGAAATTCAAATGCAATGCGGAGCGAATTGAGACTGAGGTAATAAAGTTTTTAAATAAAAACAGTGAATCAATTATTCAACGGCTTGCTATTATGAACGGTCAAAATAAATAAGAAATGCTATGCAAGTATGCATGCTTCAACTGTTCAATGTATATATATATATTGTATAGTGGAATGATATCCAATTGACTAGAATGTCGCTTTATTTTTCATCATTTAACCAAAAACAGTAAAGGTATAATTTAAACTGTCCATCAAGGTTAAGAGAATAAGTTATTATTTGTCTATACATTCCATTAAGCTTACAGGTGTATACTAAAAATATTTTATAAATTGTTCTTCAACAACAATCTTATTACTATGTTTATATTTTTTTATATACTAAAACAGAGATTATTTGTCAAACAAGTTTGTAAATTATATATTTATATTTTATATTACATTATACAAGTAGTGTGTACACATTTTACCCTTTCGGTACACTGTGGATTTTTTAAATAGGAAATAGAATTCTCCTGAAACAAAATATATTATATTTTGTTTATGGTTAACTTTTGATCGTCTACTTAAGGTAGCAATAATATTATAACTTATAACATTTTGAAGAATAATATCAGTAAAGCTATATATTATGGTTTGCAAAAGAACACAAGAACGTTTCGTATTATAGGAACACATGTACATTCATAAGAACAGCCCGATTGTTCAGAAGTGTTCTTGTGTTCTTTTTTAACCATGAGTAAACCTCATTTTATATTACTGAGTAATTATTTTTCATAAAATTTCCAATATACCATGTTCCTTAAACACTGTACTTATATTGTGGTATGCAATCCAAGTCTCAAGTCCGATTCACACAACGAATTTCCAAATTAAAACCTTTTTGACATAACGTACAAGTACTATATAATATTAAGTACAGTCAACTATTCTGGTGGAAAACAAAATGAGACACTCTATTCCTTATGTAAACAGATTCACCTTTATATATGTAATGTAATTCCCATCACCATCATTATATAATCATTATCTTTGACTCCCCTCATGTAACAGTTTAACTCAAGTATATAAAAAAAAAGACTCAAAGCTACTTAAAACACATGGTTATTAAAAACATTCACCGGATTCAAAAAAGACTATTGAAAGATTACTATAAAACACTATTCATAATGCATAATATAAGTAATCATAATTATTACAGAGATAGAAATCAAATTACTTAAGCCAAAAACGTCTACATAATATAATATGCATAATCATTTGCACTTTAGTTTTTTGAGTTTTGAGTAGATTTTGTGAAATCAAAATATTATAAATTATAAGTACATAATATATAAAACGTTTTACACCATCAAGTGTAATATATGTATTACATATATATGTGCTTCAATTTTTTTGAGTATTTCTGCAGATTGGCAGTCCAATATAAAATTATGCATTTTTGTTTTACACAGTAAAAATATGTAGTATGTACTCGGGCATATACGGTCATATTATAATGTCTTAATAATATTATACACAATACACAATACAAACAGCTCTTTTCCTTCATTAGATAAAAACAACTAAAACGGATATCAGAGTGCGATATTTCCTTTTGTATTTCCATAAATACATATAGTAAGGAATTATTGTCACACTTTGAACTCTGTTATATTGGAAGTTGTTTTACAATCGGCGGTAATTGAACTCATATATGTATAACTTTTGCCGTTGAAATTATAACAAAGTCATAATAAAGTAAACAAAAGTTAAGAAATCATGTAAAACACACATACATATACATATATACATATGTAACTATATACAAATAATATACAATGTACAATATACTAACAACAACAAAAAAACAACAACAAAAAGAAATAACAATAAAAATTGAAAATAAAAAATAACAATAATGAAAATTACTATGATGGATATAGATGTAGTATTCGAGTTCTAAAAGGAAGCTGAAGAGAAAGTAAATAGTGTAATAAATGTTTGTTGTCAGTTTTTGTGAGTATGAAATACAATTATTATTACAATTAGTATTATACAATAACTCTCTGCTCGTCTTTTAAAACACATACAACCATTACTATTTTTCACGTATGCTTTAAAACTATGAAAGTCAGTAAATACTATTTTCATTATATATGAATATAAAATACATAATATAGATATATATATATATATATATATATATATATATTCATGGTAATGTATGATACTATTATAGCGATCAAATCAGCTTCCTTTCTATAGTACTTTAGTTGACATTAATGGTCGTGCTATGTATAAAAATTACAGTAATATATAAAGCTGGGAAATATAGTCACTATGTACTATATTATATGTACTACTGTAATACTATTATTTATATGTATTATGGTATTATGCGTATATATATATACAATACACAATCCTTTGTGTGCCAATTCTATACAGCTCTAATTTTATAGTAAATAAATGGCTAATATATTTTATAAAATACTTTACACACCTATAGAAAAAATATACACCTACATATATGGCACTTTTGAAGGCAGATCAATTATTGTCAAACATGTACAACATAAGTTAGTATAATATTCTTAATAATAATGCTGATAGAACAATATAATTTATAATTTATCATTGTTTGTCTTGGCTACATAGATATTTATACGGTTTAAAATTTCAGCACATATATATATATATATATATATATATATATATACACCTTTAAGTAAGATGCAAGGGGATAGTGCTCATTTTAAAGTCATTGAAGAGTATATTGAAGATAAAATTTTCAAGTTGAATGGAAGGTATAATAATAATAATTATTTCAAGTAGTCCTATTTCTTCATACACATAATATATATTATTATAATTAGTATAATACAGATTAATAAAAAATATAGGATCAAAAGAGATCCGAACACACAAAGACAGTAAATGGTTAAGTCATGTTTCTCTCTCTCTCTCCCTTTCTCTCTCTATCTATATATTATACGTACAATATATAATATGAAGCTCACATAAAGCGTAAAACTCATTGCTTTTTTTTTTTGCTTATGGTAAGAGATTTATCAGTATGCAACTCCTAAAAACCGGGTAGTTTGTGGTTCTGTAAAAGCTTCTAAACTGGAAGCCAATTCAATTTGTCTCGCAATTACGCAGACCTGTTAAAAGTTGAAAAAAGAAGAAGAAACAAACATATGTTTAATATATAGTTCAGGTAAGCCTTTACAAAATTAAGTTATATTATTTGTTATTTTATGTACAACTTACTTTATAGAGGTCAGGAGTTGTAGTGACTCCAGGAGTATGCCCCTCAATACCAGGTAAACTCTCATTTGGAGGCAGTTCTAAATTGTATACATGAAGAAGAGAGGAAAAGAAGAGAAAAAGTTCCATTCTGGCTAAGACATCTCCCAAACACATTCGGCGGCCAACACCAAATGGCATAAAGAATTCTGGCTTTGTTACGGCTCCCTCAGCATTGAGAAATCTGCTTGGATTGAATTTTTCTGGTTGATCCCATAATTTTGGATCCATATGTACTGCATGTATCAATGGTATAACGGAGGTGTTCTTAGGAATTGTGAATCCTTCTAAAACCATATCCCTGCAAAGGAAAAAAAAATGTCCCATACAAATTAACAGATGTACATTACAAATTACATAAAGCATTAAGTAATTATTATATACCATGCCATATTACAGTCTTTTATATGTTATACAGACATGTATATATATACATGCAAATGCTAGCAATTATTAGCAACACACTATATGAACCAACTACTCACAAAAAGTTGTCCATGTTTTCTATATAACTACTTCTAACATGTGCTAACACTGGGATTAAAAAACCAGGAATGAGTCAGCGTGTGATTCATTGAGAATGAATGCGAGATCATTAAATTTATTATACGTGTTCTTTTAAAATTTGTGATTGTTAAATTCTAACGAAATCAAGCTCTTTGACACTTCGACTCACCTGGAGAAAGAGATACAAAAGGGGAAAAAAAACAACAAGTACAAAATCCACTCAAACAATGACAACATAGAAAAGCAGATTTAGAAAGACAGACTGAACATTGAACCCGTTCCAAGTCTCCAAATTCATCTCAAGACGTAGTGGGTAATTTTCCACAATGCTTAATGAACGTGCTAAAAATGAATGAATCATTTTATTTTTCTTTCTTCACTACCGACAATAACATCTCTCTATCTTTTTTTTTCTTTAAATTTTATGTCTAAATCAGGCACTTTATCAAACGTTGAACAACGTGGATCATTGATAAATAAGAACCTTCATTACCATAATATAAATTACATTATTTACAGCATAATATATTAAGTA
>JAQGBH010005644.1:0-13936 GCA_034698265.1 Sminthurinus aureus | reverse complement strand
ATAATAATAATAATAATTACTTAAAGTTATTTAAATACATATATATATATATAATATATATATATGGAATACATATATATTTAATCTGCAGCAATTTACATCATAAAATTAAACATTTACATAATTTCATACACATTTGTATTCTAATACGATTTATAACATGTATTATTATGTATTGTAAGTAAGTAAAATACCAATGGAATATATATAATTCATATGAATTATGTAATAATATAAAAGATTGTATAATAATAGTAATATACTATGATTTTTTGCTTATGACACCTCCTCTTAATACAAAAAAATGAGCAAAAACATATGCTATTATTATGATAATTATTATGATGATTACTTTTATTTAAAGTAAAATGATGAGAGAGCATGATGAACAAAATTCATGAACATGATCATTATTTTTATTTATTTTTTCAAAGACATCATTTACTGTCTATATAATATACTCTGTACATTGTATAAAACAACTGAATGAAATGTATTGTGTGTAAATGTATTATACTAAAAAAGATGTGTAAAAAAAAGTGTGCTTTTCTTCAAAATTCACATTTCCAAACCAGACAACAAAAAAAACACTGATGAAATAATAATAAAAGGAACATAAAATTGAAAATCGATTTAAACAAATCCAAAATGGCGTCGAAGCATTTGATTTTCCCACACTTTTTTCATGTGTATCAATATTTAGATCAAGTACTGGTGTGTGAATTCAGCATGCACGGCGGACTCAAGAGAGAGAGACAGAGAGTGTGAACGAGAGAGGAGCACTAAATGAACCTAAATAACGCTAGGACTGTTTGAAGCAGCCCTTTTTTGTAATTCTTTGAAACTTCGCTCATTCCAACTTTTGCATTTGGAAAGAAATCATCTAAAATCGGAAAACATGGCGGACAGGTATGATATTTTGGTCCATTATTTTTTTATTTTTGGAGTTCAAAAAATTTACATTTGAAATTTGATCAGGATCGAGGTGTGCATGGTTTTGGTGCGTTTTTGAAAGTTGTACATTTTTGGATAATTTTTGTTGTTGGATAACCTTGTGGATGGATTGTGTGTAATTTTTTTTGTTGTTGTTTTTGTTGTATTTGTGTTTGTATAGTGTGGAAGCTGTAGTAGCTGACAACGCTGAATCTCCAAAAGAGACCACCTTAATCAACAATGGTACTGATGTTGGTAAAAATGATGAAGATGGTAACACTTGTACAACTACGAAGATAACGACGTCACTCACCAATCACAATAATAATAATAATAACAGTGTTTCCCTAGATAGTACCAACAACAACATTAACAGCATTATTGATGAAAATTTATCAAATGAGTGCCAAGAAATGGGCTCAATGTCCCCTGTTGAAATTACTAAAGAAAAGTTAAAGGAAGAAGTGCATTCAATGAAGAGAGAAGATATTGAAAATTTAATAGTGGATAAAATTATAGAATCCATCAAAATGCACTCCTCTGTGAGTGCACTTCATAATAAACTTATGGATGCAATGGCACATAAAGATAAACTTTTTCATCGTGTAAATAATCTACATCGACAGGTATGTTATGATTTTGTTTGTTTGTTTTTTTTGTTATAATAATTAATAATTTTTAAGCATTTTTGGAGTGACATTTAGTTTTTCTTTTAGTTTTTTCAAAATATGTAATTTGACATTTTTCAAAAAAAAAAAAAATGGGTGAAATTTGGAAAAAGTGCTAAAATTTTGGCCCTTTTATTTTAATAGAATATATTCCACACTACGTATACATATATATACATAACGACCCAAACCCCCTATTTAATCCACCTCTATCTCCTCTTTCTTTGACTGGCATTGTGATAAAATCATTTTATCCTGTTTAAGCCCCGTTGAGTATTGATACTCAAGCTACTTTAATGTGTGTGTATAAGTCGTTTATGGTTAAAGCATGCGCAGGATTCTTGACTGTATTTTAATGTTTAATTGTTATTGATATATATGTATTATACAGTTTAAGTACGATCGCTTATATGCTGCATCATTTTATACACATATGTAGTAAAGCAGTATGTATCCAGCAAAATATTGTTTTTCTTTTAAAAAAATTTCAAGGTCATAGGTCAAGTTAAGGTCCTACACAATATTATGGTTTTATAGTCTACTGATTATAATTCATCATGAATAGAGTTTTAAGCATATACCTAATTCAAGAGTCAAGACACCTCCTATAGATATATATATATTTTTTTGACAAGGAGGTACATAAATATGTGTATAAATGTTTGATCCAGATTCATACTCAAATAGATTAAATATTTCAATTCATTCTTTAATGTAGATAATATGTACATAGGTGCATAAGATTTGTTTGTTTACTTATACAGTATATTATATATGTTGAGGATTTTTAAAAATTATTGTTGATGATTACATCAATTTTTCATGATTTTGTTGATGAAATTTTAAAAAATTATTTTTTATTTGTTTGTTGTTCCCCCATAAATATATATATATATACACATGTACATCTATACTTAGGTGACTGAATTAACTAAAGCAGTCCGTTCAATGTCCGAAAATGTTGGAAGACAAAAGACTAATGGGAAAAATGCTCAACCCATCCGATTCTATAGATCCGTAGGACTTCAAGTAACTTATGATAGTCCTTTAAAACCTTTAAATGAAAAAACTAATAATGAACCTCTTGAGCAGTCCCGAAGATCAATTTTAAAGCAAGGAAATTATCAACAATATAATAACCATCAAATGCCATCTACGTTGTTTAACAATATTTTGGATAAAAGTATTAATACTATTAGTGCTGCTTCAATTATTAATCAACCACAACCAGGTCAAAAAAGGACATTAAATAAACCTTTAGTGAGTGTGGGTGATGTTGCTAAACAAGTTGAAATTGAAAATCAAAATAAACTACGTAAATTATCAAATAATGGTGACGTAATTGAAATTAATGGAACTTTGAATTCGTCTACAGTTAATAATAATAATAATAATACTTCCACACTATTACTAAATCCTGTTGTTATACCAAACAACCATATAAAACAACCAAATAACAACAGTAATAATAATTTAACAAATAATAGTAGACTTGGAACACCTATAAATAATACAAATAATACTAATAATAATACAAATACTACTGGTAGTAGTAGTAGTAGTGAACAAAATAAAAGATCATCAACTGGAAGTGACCCAGGGCTTGTTGTTGATTTGACTGATGATGACAAAGATGTGTCTATCTCTCCTACTACTAATAGTGGTAGTATAATAACTTCAAATATTAATAGTGAAGGTCAACAACCACAACAACAAGTCATCATGGTAGCAACTCAACCTAGACCCATTCAAATGTTAAATAATCGTCCGCGTGGACCAAATCAACCATTAGTCGTTCGTGGAATGGTCACACAAAGTAATAATGTGATGTCTTTAAATGGTCAATATTTTCAAGTTAAACAAGTACCAGTTTCAACTCAAAATACAACAAATCTTAGAATACCTTCTGTTGTTGGTAACAACATAAATATTCCCAATAACAATAATCAACTTATAAGACCCCCCGTACAAAATGTTATGACAAGACCTCCTGGTTATAGATCTTCTCCTTCCACTCCTGAAGGAACTCGGAAATTTGTTTTGGTGAGCATTTGATTTAATTATGTTGTTTTGTTGTTGTTGTTGTTGTTGTTGAACTAAACGGGTACAGTATATGGATTTATGGAATTATGACAATTATCTATTTTATCCATACCCTTAATCTATATTTTATCAAATAATGTACATACTTATGAGTATGACATATTACATCCATTGTGTACTTTTGTGGATAGGGATATCTCATATCACACACATGTATACATTATATGCATATCTTGTATCATACACCATGCATAAATTTGAGTTTTTTTTTACTAATTTTGAAATCATAATTAATTAATTATTATATTGAGATACATAATACATACATACTTTTAGTGGCCCTTAAGGGATTCTTAGTGCCTGTGTTTCTTTTCAATGACGATAATAATTACTATGATTATGCATGTATTTTTATATAAAATTTTGATTCATCTCAATAGTTTCATCATTTATTTCATCATTGACATCATAATTTATAATGGCTTATTCATGTCAATTTTCTTTTCATATTTTATGTGTATAGCCTCCTTTACCTCCCCCTTCAGTTATTGGTACTCCTAGACGTTGTTTAAAAGACATCCCACCTAGACCAGAATTAACACTAGCAGAACAAAAAGAAGGAATAGTTTTATCTTGGACGCTCAAAATTAACCAAAACCACTCAGAAATCCAAACCTACCAAATATATGCGTGCCAAGAACCTTTAGTACAGACGGGCGCAGTCAAACAAACATCATGGAAAAAGGTTGGGGATGTGAAGGCTCTTCCGCTACCAATGGCTTGTACTTTATCACAGGTAATAATTTTTCATTTGATTGTACTTGTATAATATATTTATTTAGTTATTTTTGGGTTTATGACCAAATATTTTTGAAAAATGTGGTCAAAAATAAATGAACTAATTTAAAAAAAAACAAAATGGCGGCTTTTTAGTTTTTTAGTTAGTTAATAATGTTGCATAGCATATTATACTATTCCATTGTAGTTCAGTTAGTCATCAAAATGCATGCATATCCATAAATTTGCTCAAAAACACTAAGAATGTAACCAAAATCTGGGATAAGAATGATGGAATGGTGTTGCATTTTTTCTTGACTAAAAGAAACTCAAAGACAACTCATGTTCATTTTTATACACAAGTTTTAATGTTTTTAGAACTGTATGAATTAATTCTGTTGTTTCTTGTTTATGTGTTCTCTGTCTGTCCGTGCGCACGGTAGTTTGCCGATGAAAATCGTTACCATTTTATTGTACGAGGAGTCGACGTGTACAACCGCACAGGGCCGTTCTGTGAAGTGGTGGCCATCACGTTAAAAAAGAAATTACAATGACTATAATATTATTTACGAATTACGATACAAAATAATGCTAATTTTTAATAAATATTGAAGAAGGAGTAGAATTATGTTGATAAATAATTTAAACTAATTATTATTAATTAATTAATTATTAATTATGATTTATGATGTATAAATTATGTATAATACATTTATATTATTTAATGAGAATTTTTTAAAAGATTTTGAGAACCTAAGCATCACATTGAAAAAATTCTATCTAAACTCTAAACACCTATACGTATACACACAATTAATGTGGGACAAACTTGATCATTTTTTTTTCCTGTTTTACATGTTTTTGCCTTGTATATTTTTTATTCCTAGTACAATGTACATTGTCACTTATTTTACAAATACATACATACTGTGTTTACTGAATTTATTGTTTTATTTTTACAATTGAATAATAATAATAATAATAATAATGATGAATTATCAATGATGATGATAAATTATAATAAGAATCCTATTATTATTGAGAATTGTGTATATTTGATCCAAAACAAAAATGATACCTATATATGCACGCTTGTTTTTCTCCTGGATGATGATGAATGAGATCGCTTGCGTGAAGAATATCTTATGAATGAAATTTTGAAAATAACATAATAATAATATGATTCCACTACAGCACATCATGATCAATCATATCAAGAATCATACATGTTGGAGGCATCAAAACGAATCAGTATTTATTTCAGAAAAGCTAGCATTGCATAAACTATTTTTTAATGATGACACCTTGTCTACAGTTCATTGTCCTCTTTGACGCATTGTCATACATATACCCACTTTCTACTACCCATTCAGTTTTTATGGTTTACATTTAGTGGAATAAATTCAACAAATCTTTTAGGGAGGATTCATACGATGTATGTTTTTGGTCCAAAGTTTTGGTTTTTTGGGGAAAAGAAAAAACATTCAATGCTTATTCTCAGTATCCATATGAGTAACAGTTTTAGCCGAAAAAAGTCTGTTTTTGGATGGTAACAACTAAGCACACGCGTCAAAACTTTGGAAAACATAGCGTCACTCTCCGCTCGTTTCTTTGTTATTTCCCTTTTATTGATTTTTTTTTCATCACCATGTAAGTAAATGTGCGGCATTAAGATAAATACTCCTTTCTACGGTTTAGAAACGTTGTGGAGCGTAAATAAAATATTCCAAATCATACAAAATATGTACCTGGACTGGGCGCCTATTTTCCACACGCTCCAAAGGTGTATTCATAGTACAATATCTCCCTATCATTTCATACTGTCTCTCTCTCTCGCTTAACAATTTTTGCTTTTTGAAAATTGTATTTTTTATAACAATAACGAGTATTATGTCATTTCCAACCAAGCGTCTACGAAATTCAGTGAAATGTAGTCTCTCTCTCTCTCTCTCTCTCTCTATAAATTTTTGAAGAAGAATGAAGAGTTAGTAATCCACCCAGAGCTTATGTAGTTTATGTACCCATTCATATTATATTATATATTAGGTATACACATTGTACTCCACAAAGTTTTCTGCGCATCAAGACCTCTGGTTTATTTTTAGACATTATTATTATTTGTCTTTAGGCTATACACACAGTTCTTTTAAAATATTATGTTCATGGTTTATTCTGCATGTTTTTTTTTTCATTTTCTTATTCATTTATTTTTTGGTTATCATTTAAATTTGTGCTGCAGAATCCAGACATTAATAGTTTTTGTAATTAAATCATTGCCTGCATAAAAAAAATAAGTTTTGAGCATAATTTGAATCATAATAATTATGACGTCACTATATGACGTAGTTTACCTTTAACCTTTAACGTAATTTTCATTAAATTCAGTAATTTAAATTATGATAGCATTTAATGCAAAAAGGTAGTATGTAAACACTTGCATGGCCAATATATTAACAATTAAAAATCAAATCATTAAATTTGGAATTTGGATGCATTGAACAATAGTATTATGGTTTGTCCCTTTGGTAAATATGCCTATTTTTCGTGAAAACCATTTACATTATTTTTAAACATTTGTGAGATTTGAATTAAAAATTAAAGGAATACTTTAACTGCTGTATGAGCTATCATCATCATTCCACACAAAAGTAGTGCTATTTCATGTACAACATTGAGCCCTGTTTCTTTGTACGTTTGCACGCATGTTTCAAAGATTTAGAGTGCTTTTATAGAGCGAGCTGTTGTTTGACTGTTCGGAACATCATCAGGATTCATTCATTCTATTAAACACCTGCTTAAATTGATTATTTTTCCAAAACAAAATACAGATAATTACTGTTAGGTAGCAATATGTTTTCTCGTACTTTTATCCAAAAATTGTGAATTGTGTTTAGGGAAACAAAAAAGGGAAACACAAAATTTCAGCCTGCGGTCATATTCCAAATGAACAAGGAACAAGGCCTATAATAAAATAAACGTGCGTAAAATATAATAAATCCCTGATGATTTTATGTATTATGTGTGTACTTACTATCATCTGTTTTACAGGGTACTATATACACTATGCTTGTGGCGTGTTGTATAATGTATAACGTACAGGATATATATATATATATATATATATATCAATGTTCAAAGCATGTACTTTTACATTTGTACTTACATATTTCCTTTCAATGTATTCTGTCGCCACTACTCAATCAAAGTAGCGGACAGTGGAACTATGTACTTACTATGTAGTACTTTTTTGGAATGATTGGGCTGTACGTGTCTTTTTGGGGGATGCGCCTTGTCGACGTATGCTTGCATTTCTATGTGCTTAAGTAAAATACGTTGGTTTATTTACTGGTCAATAACATTTTTGGTTATACCATTTAGTTGGCCTATATGCAATTTAAGAAGACACACACTGCCAAAATGTGTAGTGTGCTTGAATGAAAAAGACATTTTCTATATAAATGTTTTATTATAGTTCTTACATTTCTATTTCTTTTTATATTGTACAGTTTTTTCTGCAGAAATACAATAAATGAAACATAGTAATTTATTAAGCTTCAATATATACTTAGAAATGATGGAACTTTCAATTTTCACTAGTCAAATCTTTGTCCAAGAATTGTTTTATTGGTTGACTTTGCTTCAATACGATTACCAAAATAAAATAAATTCATAGTAACAAATCCTTTATATATAATTATGTACTGTACATAACTTTCTGTCTGTGACAGCCATTCAATATGGCTCAAGTTTTTAGAACCATGAATATTGTGACATTTTTACTAATATCCCTTCTTCTGATGGATTCGACATTGGGTGTAAAAATATTATTTTTCTTTGGAATGTCTACATATTCTCATAAAATTGCAACATGGCCACTAGTAGATAAACTTGCTGAGAGTGGACACGAAGTGACGTTTCTATCCCCCTTCCCACCCAAAACACCGAATACCAATAATGTGACTGAAATTTACCCCAAAGAACTTGTAGATTACATGTCTGGTATGATGGATACTATTATAGAGAGACGATTTCAAAACACACATCAGGAAATATGGCATGAGTTCCGAGAGAGGTGTAAAAGTTTGTGAGGCCGTTTTTTCCAATTCAAAGACGCGTGAGTTTCTCGTCAAAAAGACAACATTTGATTTGGTAATTATTGATGCTCTTCATAACGAATGTGCTATCGGTTTGGCCTATAAATATAAGGCACCTTTCATCATGTTTGGAATCTCATCTATTTTCTTGTGGCAAGCTGATACATATGGATTTTATCCTGAAACTTCATGGATCCCTGATCTGAACAAAAATTATCCTTTGAAAATGTCCTTCTTTCAAAAGGTAGTGAGTACATTGAGTCCACTATATTGGTATTTTGTAAGGCACTGGTCTGACTTTCATAGAATGGACAAAATACTAAAAGATGTTTTGGAAATGCCAGATTTACCACCGATGAAAGAATTGGAAAAAAATGTTAGCCTAGTATTGCAGAATAACCATTTTACTACAGATTTTCCTAGATCTCTTCCTCCCCTTTATGTTTCAATTGCCGGAATACATGCTCAAAACATGGGGGAAATCAACTACACTCAACAACTCTCAAATGTACATAAATATTTAAAACCTAAAAGTCATATTATACAGATATATGCACGATCAATTCCATTTTTTTATTTCTTTCATTCTTTTAGCAGTATCATGTACAATGTGTATGTCCATATAATATTTTATAAACATTTATTACCTAGCACGACCAGTACTAATGATAATAAAATTGAAAATAATTAAATTATGTTTTCTATTATACGGATATCAGGATTTACAAATGTTTCTTGATGAAAGTAACAATGATTTCATCTACATAAGTTTCGGAGCAGAAATTCAAATATCATTGACAGATAAAGATTTTCAAGAAATTTTCTTTAATGTATTCAAGAGGTTCCGACGTATACGTTTTGTCTGGAAATGGGAAGGTACGAGACCTGTCAAAATGCCATCAAATGTATTTATTCTAAATTGGGCTCCTCAACAAGCTATTCTAAGTAATATTGCGAATTTAAAAATATAGATAAAAGATAAAACTAACAACTACTACTATGTAACAGTATTATTATGTTTTATTTCACTCTTTCCTTTCTGTGCACATTCTAACCCAAATATATGTGCATAAGCATGTACTTATTTTTCTTTTTTTTCTTCTCATTTCTCATCATATTTAAAGTGCATCCAAATATAAAAGGATTTATTACACACGGAGGTTTGCTTTCCATTCAAGAAGCAATCACAGCTGCTATTCCATTGATTGTGTTGCCTGTAAAAAAACCACTTCTTCAAATTTTTTGTTTATTGACTTTTCATTTTGAAATATTATATGTTTAACACAAAATAAATCAAAGTACATTGATGTCTCGTCCTCGTACATTACTAAAGTTTTGTGAATTAATTGGAATTATTATACTTTTTAAAAGGTGCTTACTGAACAAGACTACAATGCAGAAAAGGTTCAAAGGCATGGCTATGGAATTCGTTTGGAAATTGTTGGATTACAGGAATTTCAACTCCGCAATGCAATCGATAGTTTATTAAATGAACCACAGTAAGAGGAAAAAATTAAAATTTTTAAATAATCATTGTAATTATATGATGTGTTTTTTATATCAATGAGTAATATTAGTATTTTCTGAGCATAAGCCTTTTCTGAGCACAAGCCTTAGAAAGTGAGCTTATCAAATTGAAATCAAAGTTAATTCGTGATCATAATATACACATGTTTTTCAAACACAGGTACAAAATGAGAATAATGGAAGTATCAAAGCTATTCAAAGACCGTCCAATACAACCTTTAGAGAAAGCAGTGTGGTGGATAGAATATATAATCCGCAACAAAGGAGGTCAATTTTTGAGACCATTGTCCACTTCACAAACTTGGTATGAACGACGACTTTTGGATGTTTGGGCCTTTATTTTCTTTGTCCTTCTTCTTGCTCTCTCCCTCATTCTGTTCTTAGTTTATCGAATTTTACACTTTGCTTTTAGCAAAGATCAAGATCAACAAATTTCTCCAAAACCACGGGAAATTGGTAATACACACAACATTACTAAGATAAGTAGTCACTATGATAACACAAACTTAACCACCCAAAGTAACTCGTATAAGAAGTCTAAAAGGTCATAAGTCAAGGTATATCAGTTAACACTTAACGTAAGTGACTATACTAGAAAGTTTTTTATTGTGTTTGATGAATTTCTCTGAATTAGCCAAATAAAAACAGCATTTTCATCATTCTTACATATTAAATATTAAATTATCTACTAACAAATACTTCATGTTTCAAGGTACGATGAGTGTAAGGCAATGCGACACACAGCATACAACAAAAAACGCTTTTTATGAAAAACCTCATTTTTTCCGGATACAAGTGAAAAATTTCAAATACATTTTATCATGCACATTCTCTGAATGCTGAATAATTGAAACATGTTTAAAAAACCATGCTTTATTCATTATTTTATTTCTGTTTTCATTTGATTTCATAATATCTTTTGAAATTTTATCTTACATGTACTCCAATGACTACATATTTTTTCATTCATTAGATTTAGACCAAATTGAGCAAAGTCTTTTACCACGAAACAAAGTACAAAACTAGATATTACGAAGAACACATAGATAGAAATCGTTACACTGTATAACACATGTGTAGGACATTTTTTGTTGATTGTAATTAACTCAATAGGGTCAATTGGACAATAATCCACGATTGCTATCCAGTAAAATAAACATCCAGTGTATAAAAATAAGAGATTTGAATGGAAAACACTCGAGAAACTCTCATTACGGCTCATCATCTTGCAGATTATGAGACTAACCAGGTAAATAAATCCAAAGGACATGTAGTAGGCGAAAAATGATGTAAATGTTGCCAATATTTTTTCAAAGGTTTCTCCATCATCCGCAGCAAAACGACTTCGAGCTCCAGTCACACACAATGCTGGAGAAAGAATGCTCACAACTACATTCATGTACAAATTATACTAGAGTATTTATTTGACATTTTTGTTGAGTGTATTTGTGAAATTTTGCACTCTATAAAAAACAAATACATGTGTGTATTGGAAAAACTGAGGGAGTTTACACAACGTATAATCGAGAAATTTAATTTCTTACCAGTATATGTGTATCCATAAAATTTCGACCAAGTTGGGTTTGAAATTAAATCATGTCCACTGTTTTTCCTTTCCGTTTGGTACTGTTCAGATACTAAATAATAAATGCCCATTGTGTGTGAAAAAGTCGCCCAAACAGTCAATAGAACAGGCATATAATCTATACACAAAATACATGCATCATTCATTATCCTGTGTAATTTAAGTACTCATGTTTTATGTATTGTCCCAATACTAGTGGGACATGTATTCATTTCGCAGTTACAAAAAGAATTATAGATTTCCATCTACTTCACCATGTACCATATTATTTGATATTTGGTGTAAAAAGGTTTATTGAAATATACCAACCAAAAATTGTATCAAACGTTGAGCCATCTTCTAAAATAATGATGATCTGGAGTAAACTCTGATATTTGCCTTCTAGTACTGCTTCCGCCCAATTGGCTGACAGGTTCAAATCTTTGAGTTGAAGTAATTTTTCATCTTCTTCTATCGTACTGATATCATTCCTTTGATTTCTTGATACTTTGTTTACATAATGTAATCGGATCTTGGCACTGGTTTTAAAATAAAAAACAATCACATGTTATGATTGGTATACGTAGTATATTATTGTTTGCAAATTATTTAATCCAGACTTATCGTAAAATTGTAATGTTTTTGTCATACATGACGAATGGTAGTAGACCTGGTGGGAAAATCAACAAAACTGTCCACAATTTTCCAGCTTGCTTTGCCTCGTTAACTAAAAAACTGCGACTTTGAAAAAGGGAAATGTGATAATTTTGCTTGCAAAATATTGGTACATAAATATTTATTGTACAATGTGTAACTACATTGTAAATTTGATAACACAGGAAGGTAAAACATTTTTGTACAATTATTAGTTCATGTGCGAAATAATCAAGAAAACTGTAACGCTTTGTGTCATTTGCACAAGTACAGGAAGATAACAACAAACCACAGAGTTTTATAAAGTGCTAAAGTACATGATACTTACTGATTTCCAGCAAGAAATCCCAAAGAAATGATAAATCCACTAATAAATACAATAAGATATGTAAGAATCCCCTCAAAATAGTTGTGACGAATAACGTGTGAAAGTGAAGTCAACACGTCTATCAAGAAATCAAAGGGAAATGAAATCAGGCTTAATTTCAATCGAAATTTCGTCTCTCCTCCAAAGTAGTTTTGAAGCCAGATCCATGGATTTTGTATCCCTCCAAAGATAGAACATGAGCTTGAATCTTCCTGGTCTTCTTCAACAGTGAGTTCAATTACATTGGGGGCAAATGGTTTCGAGAAGTTAGTCAAAGAGGATGCCTTCCAAACTAACCTGTGCTTGTCATTCATGTTTTCTAAATTTTTATGACAAAAACCGTACATTTGAATGTATGAGTTTAGAAGGTTGTATAAAACGAGGAAGTTGATTATGTTTTTCGTTCTAGGTATATAGATATTCGATGGATGGTACAACGTTCATATCTAAATAAAGACATTGGCAAACCACTAACCAAACCACAACAGATCCCTGTTTTATCTATACTATTGACTATTGACGTAGATTTACTGGCTATTAAGTTGTGGTTTTTCCCTCTTTTTAGCTAGAAGTCTACTTCTATGTTGTATAATATTCCTTGTGTTCTGTTTGGCTAAAATACATTACATTTCATTATTCCTTATTGAAAAATAAAAAAGTGTACTAAGGGAAAAGGTAGTAGTAATCAGCGATGAGCCAATTTTGAGCACATGTGAGGAAGAGTCACTGATGACTGATTAAATTTCAACTCATAACAAAGTTTTTACTTTTCAGTGATTTCGATTAAAAAAGTTTCTTGCTAGTTTACTTCACATTTCATCGTTAAAATATGTATCAATTCAAGACTTGCTATGCAAAGATGTATTTCAGATTTCAGATTCATTTACTACAGTGCAAATTGATATGTAAATAGAATGCATGTTATGATGTATAAACGTACAACAATCTGTTTATTTTTCATTCAATCACATTTCAAACATTGAGTAGGTACAACGTACTTACAACACATGGTAGTATGACTATTGTCTTTACGTACGATTATGTTTAGTATGGTAAACGTCCTTTCAAATATGTATGCATGCATACACATGTACGTGTTTTTATATATAGTTAAACAAATATATTTAGTCTATAATAATTTTACATACTTAAGCGTGTACGCACTTTAACAATTTAAAAATACCGACTATTTATGTATACATAATATAGATATCTAAATATATCATTCCTCTCGGAAAGTTACAAATTTCGAGCATGTAACTGAAAAGAATGTATATACCGTCATTGCGCAAATAGTTACCCTGGGCAA
>JAQGBH010005643.1:0-13939 GCA_034698265.1 Sminthurinus aureus | reverse complement strand
CATAATAATGTAATTTGTAATTTGTAGTACATTTTATATACAAATACATACATAAAAAAACGTGTTTTTCGCTTGTTCCATGATCTAACCGGGTTAGTTATATAATATAGTTTTAGTTGTGATTAGTAGCTCAAAAGGACATGTAGTAGTAGTAAACTATAATAATATATAGTTTGGTGACTAGAGTAAGATTATAAGAGTTAAAAATTATTTACGACTGAAGACTGACCTGTTATTTGTTATCCACTTCAAGACTTTTTGTACGTTTGTACTGCATAATATATTATATTATTATACATTATATAAATTATAAATAGCATAATTACCAACACTCTATAGCAAAAGTTTGTGTTTTTTGTAGAGACATGTATTCAAAATTAATTCGATTGTGTTATCCAGCACACATAAGAGGGGTACCTAGTCGTTATCATTCCATTCTACAATCGTCCAGAAATTTGGCTGGGATTTCTTGTTCATCATCATCATCTATTGCTCAAAAGACTGACATTTCATTGTTGACATCAAGTTCAAGATGTATTTCATCATCATCATCGGACACGTTGTCTCATTCATCTGATAATAATCAGAGTTCAAAGGACAATTTATCACAGAATAGTAATAGTAAAAATCATAGTGACAACAACAATAAGACTGAATTTAGTATCTCAGATTTCCTTCTTCAGGTTACTTCTGGATATATTATTGCTGGCTTAGTTTATGCAAAATTGCGTGGTAATAGTAGTCCTAATGAGGACAATTCATCCAGTCTTTTTACAGTACGGGCTGAAGCTAAAGCTATTCAGAATGCCAATCCTGATGAAATGCCATCCATTCGAGAGGATGATGAAATCGGTGCTAAAAATAGAAATAAGCTGATTATTGAAGACAATCGGAATAACAATAGAAATGACATTTCTCAGCCTCCATTCAATTCTGGAGGAGGTCGAGGAAGTAAACGACAACAAAACAATTTTATTGCTGATGCTGTGGAGAACGCATCTCCAGCAGTCGTTTATATTCAAGTAAAGGAACACAGCATGAATGCCTCGTTTGATGTAATAACGAGAACAGTTCATGGCGGATCGGGATTTATTATTCAAACTGATGGACTTATAGTGACAAATGCACATGTTGTCAATCAACGAGGACGCACATCCATAGCTGTGAGATATTTTACAGTATTTATTCATTTTACATTGTAACTTGAAATGTATGACAATAGATTTTATGAATTGTTAAACTTGTGTGTATTATGTGTATTATTTGCAATTTGTATGATATCTGTCTTTTGTTTCAGGTTAAACTTTTTGATGGTCGTATTTACGCTGGAATTGTTGAAGCGGTTGATCGAGAATCAGATTTAGCTTTAATTCGTATAGACGAAGTACGTTTTCATTTTATTTGACTATTCATTACTTTTTTTAGTCTTTTTATCTTCTGAATTGTGCATACAGAAACGGTATACGTCCATGCATGTATATTGTATATGTTATATGTATATGTATATAATGTGCAGAAGTTGAAAACAACCTCAATGACTCATTTTATTGTTTGTTTATCTACAGAACAATTTGCCTACATTACCTTTAGGCTCTTCGGCCGATGGTAAGTATTTAAAGTACACTATTATAATGGAGCATTCATAACCCCTATACTATGTTTCAATAGACTAAGTATAAAGTAACAGTACATATAATATTATAATCCTTCCTATATATTTTACTAAAAGAACTCACTATTTAATCTAAACATTTTTTATTTTATGGTTAACAAGGATATTGATATTAATATAATGATAACTATTTAATGTTATCAATGTCTTTTAAAATTAATTTCATGTGGTATACAATGCTCTTTTCATTTCCTTCCAGCACGAATAGGAGAATGGGTTATGGCAATTGGAAGTCCTTTAGATTTGAGAAATAGTGTTTGTGCTGGAGTTGTAAGTAGTACTAAACGGGCGGCAAAGGAACTTGGAAAAAGTAATGGTATTCAGTATATCCAAACCGATGCTGCTATCAACGCAAGTTAAAAAACAAATTGTTATAATTATTATGTAAATTAAGGAGTCCTGATAAAATTTGCATATCTATCTATATACATACTAATGTTCTACATTTCAACCTTTCTGTGATATAGAATGGGAGCTCTGGGTGTCCTTTGGTTAATTTGGATGGTGAAGCGATCGGAGTAAATTTTGGGGCTGCGGCACCTGGTATTTCATTTGCAATCCCTAGTGATCGTGTAAAGGATTTTATTGCTGAAGTTGAAAAACTAAAAAGTACATACATGGAGAATATTTCACTTTTATTCCATTTTGAAAATTCCTTCATTTTTTCCATGAATATGATTTCAATTAAACATACACTACAAGAGTAAGAAATGTTATTATACGATAAGGATTACTGTATATGATTGTACATTCATGTTTACATAATCAATAATAAATTAAATTTACAGAAACAGGCGGGGGTAAACATCAACATCCGTTTATGGGATTAACAGTAATTGATTTAACAGAAGATACAGTTGATGGATTTCAGGAAGACGGTAGAAATTCTGGTGTCATGGTGTCAAAAGTCGATCTTGGATCTCCGGCAAATTTGTAAGAATATATTATTATGATATTATATTATTTATTATTACCATAATATTCTGTTGCTGACTTTTCTTATCGAAATATACATTCACATTGAAACGTTCCTACGTGCGTTTATAATTATCAGAGTAATTATTATCAATGCTAATTTTAAAATTTTAGACTTGGAATTCAACCTGGCGACATCATTTTAAAAATCAATGGTCAAGAAGTACATTCAGTCAAAGATGTTTATGATTGTCTTGAATCTGTTCCACCTGAAACGTTTCAACTCAAACATCCAAATAGACAAAATAAAAGTACGAGCTTAATCCAGGGAAACACGTAATACATACAATGCGTATATATGAGAAACTTGCGAGTCCTCACATTCCAAACTTTTACACCAATAGGGTGATCAAAATGCCCTTTCTTCTATCTTTCCAATTCCATATGTAAAAAAGTGTATTTCCCATTTACCAAAATACAATAATTTTTATCATTTCACCTACATTTACAAAAATATTGCTTATTGAGAATTGAATTTTTTTCCAAAACTTAATAAAATGCTTAATATTTTATGTACAGGATTGCGTTTTTGCAGCCATATTTGTTTATTTGAACTACTTTGATAACTGAAAAAGAAGTCATAAGCTCATGTATGCTATATTTTACAGTAAACTGTACAAATGCATTATTCAAAAGGCTACTGTTAAAGAGCTATTTAAAAATATAATTTCTACCCTTCTATCACTAAAAAATTGCACAGTAGCCCAGAAAAAGACAAAATATAAGAAGATACTACTTGATTTTTTATTCCAGTCACAGTTTTTCCGCTGAAAATTGAAAATAGCTCGTACTCAGGACATAATACTATAAGCGATCGTTTCTTCTTAAACTTATCTTGCGTAATTAATAATTTGATAATAATAATAACAATAATATATTACATGAAGCAATCATTAATAGTTTTTGTCAAGTAAGAATCACATCACACATGTATATTATGCGTGACAATTATTCATATTTAGTGGAAATATATTTACTACAGTCTCATTTTAATCGTTATATTATTATTATTATTATGTTGTTGTTTAGCTGATTTGGAATTTTTAATTAGAAAAATACATAGAAATATATTATACTTGTACATTCAAAAATACTCAGGTTAACTCGCATTAAGTTGTGAGTTACATAATGATATAGTTATGAAAAAACGTAGCTTTTGCATCACAAATCACAAACTATACGGCGAATGATGTGGAAGTGAATCTTTATAATATTATCATGATGTAATCTGAATAAATGCGTAATGCATATGTGCCTAAAAATATGTTATGCCTTCCATAATTATAACTGTACTATTAAATTAAAAATGGAGTAAAATAGAAACAAAATAAAATCTTGTTTTCCCCATACATGTATGCATATGTATATTGCACAATCTACTGCTATATCAGAATACATGCATACTTTTTCGCCGCCTCTTATAATAAATATTGAGCGTTCAGTCTTGAAAGTTGAAACCGTGTTCAAAGTTCAAAGGAAAAAAGTATTTTTAGACGTCTATAATTGTTCTAAAAATACATGATTACAACTTACAACGACAAAGTTATTTTAATTATATCATCCTGTGCAAACAAGTCGCATAATACATCAAAACAACTGACTGACACCGTATGTAAGTCTTAAATTACAATTAATTACTATAGTTTACTAGAACATGTTACATGTTTTTCATTCTTTACTCTTTACAACATTTGGTGTTTGATGGTGGTTGTTTTGTTTGTAATTTGTAATAGAAACTTCCGGAAAGTAAAAACAAATAACAATGTTTTCATAAATTTTTTGTTTACAGTTCAAATCTATTCTACACACTGCCGGAAAGTAATTATAAAACCGACTATTGAAAGTCATAAGACTGACATCAATTAACAATGAAGTGGTTATTCTTTTACCTGGCTTTGATAGCTGCAATTGATTGTAAAGATGCTCTCATCAGGGTGAATGATGATAATTGGGATCAAATACTTAGTGGGGAATGGATGTTGGAATTTTATGCTCCTTGGTGTCCGGCTTGCAAGTAATTTGTGTTTTGTTTAAATAGATTTTCATTTTGTACAACATTATTATAATATTGTATGTACACGATTCATTGCATTGAGTAGATTGTATGTGTATTTCTTAATTCTAAAAATCTTTTTGAATGCTTTTTCAAGAAATTTACAACCCGTTTATGAAGAATTTGCTTCTTGGGGTAAGATTTTTATGCGTTCACTTCAACTTTGATATTATTATACTTTTTTGTGAAAAATCAAATTCTTTGCAGCAGCTAAAATCCTTTATTTGATTTCCTATTTGACTATTGCAATATTTTATTGTAGGAGACGACTTAGGAGTTAAAGTTGCTCAAGTCGATATAACGAATAGTCCAGGTTAGTGTAACTATTTTATTATGTGTAATTAGTAATGAGATATTATAAGAGAGCAAAGTATAATACTTATTTAGCTTAATTTAACCTGATTATATTTTTGTAATTAACTTTTACCATTTTAGGATTATCGGGACGATTTATGATGTAAGATAATTATATTATTTGATTCTTTTAATGTCTATTTAATTAACTATTTATCTAGTCATAGTATTAGTTTATTAAGGAAAGCTATTAGGAAATATGACATGTTTCTTTTTTGTTGAAAACACATAAAACATATAATATATATTTACAAAAACAGCAGTTGAATTTAAAATATATTTTATATGATTTTTTAGTACGGCATTACCCACAATTTACCACATTAAAGATGGGTCATTTAGACAGTATCGTGGATCTCGTTCAAAAGAGGACTTTTTGAGTTTTATAGAAGAGAAAAAATGGGAAGCGCTTGAACCTCTAAGTGCCTGGCAAAGTCCTTCATCAATTCCAATGACTGTTGTATCACAATTTTACCGTGTATCCATGATTCTTCGAGTAAGTCAGCTCACATTTTCTCCTTTTTTATATTAATGTTTCAAATAGTCACTAATCCTGTGTTCAATACATTGTGATAAAACTTACAAAAATAATATTCTTCTATTCTTTTTTTAAAACAAACAGAATACTTTGACGGTCATGGTAGAAGATTATGGAATTCCAACATGGGGTGGTTATCTTATATTTGGACTGTTGACTATCGTCATTGGACTGATTTTAGGACTCGTAAGAACATCATGATTTATTCAAAACAACATAATATTATATCCAAATTAAAAATTACGTCTACATAATATGTTGTACTCGTTATACTATGGATGTATTACAGATCAAATGTTCATTGGTTTTTTTTATATCGTACATTTTTTTTAGGTATTGGTGTGTATTATTGACTTCATCTACCCACCACCTCCACCACCAAAATTTCCCAAACAAACTATTACTGAAAAGAACAAGGTTCTTTAATTTTTTAATTTAATCCATGTATATTTAGTATAGCAAATACATACTGTTGATTATTATTAAGCCAAGTTTATGCGTCATATCATTCTATAATAATTGTGTAAAATTTCATTCTTATTTAGAAGTCTGGATCTGAGATTGAAAAAGATAATGAAGATTTAGAAAACGACGATGATGACTTACTAGATGGTAATAATGAAGAGTCTCAAGAAGAAGAAGAAGGAGAAGAAAGTCAAGTAAGTGATGGTGATAATGTTAATACTGATGAAAAAGAAAGTAAGCAACCAACAACGAAAACAAAAGAAGGTGAAAGTGAACCTAATACTCGACGTAGAAAAGTTCGAAGAGCGGATTAATATAATTTTTTTTTGCAAAGGAGTATATATATATATAAGCATTTTAATGCATTATTTTTCAAATAATATTTTGAAATATGACAATAATACTAATGTATCATAATATTACATATTACATGAGCAAAATTCGACAAAATCTTTCTTTTCGTTTATTATTATCTTTATTTTTAAAAACAAATTCCTTATATCTATAGATAATATATTTATAATATATTATGTATATTATATAGACTGCGTGGCCATTATAAATTATAAATTAGTATTACAAATTACACATTAAGCATAGTATTTTATGAATATTATGAGATTTATTTTAGATTTCCTTCAATATGTATAACAGAAAAGTCAAAATAGGAAATATTTTTATTGAAATATTTTCCATGTTACCATGCATTCGATTTTTTTCTTCCAATTTTTTTTACAATAGAAAAATATTTAAGCAATACGTAATAATAATTGATTAATTAATCAAAGTGGTAAATTTAGCTAACAAGTGTCTTCGACTATGTAAATGAATATTTGTGATGGTTGAATCGCCTAGCGTCTTTTCATGAAGACTTTTAAACGACTAAGAATATTATCAAATTTTACGGGGATAGTATTATGTATTATAGTATAGAGTATAGTATACAGAAAAATATTTTATAGCAGAAAGAAAGAAGCAAAAACCATGATAATATTATGTGGTTAAAATGTAAGTCAATCTTGGCTTTATATAATGTTTCTTTATTCTTATTTTTCGTCATGTTTTGAATTCCCAGTGTATATTATGTTATGCGTGATTTTTTTTACTGTATATTTTATACAGTTATTGTGGTACACGGTACACATCGAAGTACAGCACATAATCTAACATAATAAGTCAGCGTAATATATTAGATGTGTGTTGAAATAATTCACAGTAATAATTATTATCGATTATTGTAGGGTATTATTATCATTTCTGATGCAGCTATCTCAAGTAACTAGAGTATATTCAAGTATGAAATATTTCAAAATGTTGAACATGCATGTTTAATAATTTTTTGTAATTATATTAACACTGGTGTTAACATAATAATATAATATTAAATAGTTAGTAACTAATGCTTAAAACCTTTAAGATACTTTAAGGTTTGTTCAAAAATAGTTTCTACCTTGTTTTAATGATTGAGATAAGGTTAAGGCTGTGTCCATCAATATCGAATCTAATTAAACTTACTATAATAATAATAACAACAATAACAATTCTATACTACGGTTACCTCTGCATTTGTATTGAAAAACATTTCAATGATTCTCTATACACGTTTGTGTACTTATATTTTTGTGTTATTGAATCAAAGTTAACTTTGTGATACGGACTTACTTTGTATCGGTTTTGTACCCATTTCCAATTTCTACCCTTTTTTTTAAATAGATACATTGTACAAGTAATGATGGGGTATCTTTGATAATTTAATATTATAACAATTAATAGTTCAAAAGTTCAATGAAGTGTATATGACAAACATCCCAATATAAACTTCTCCCAAACAGAACCTGATTTGTGATTCTTGTGAAGCTTTTTGTGAAACCCGTAAAATATAGACTTGATAAAATATTATTATTACTGTATTTTTAATATAGTTATTATTATTAATGATTAAGCTTGCTGCCTGTTTGATGAATAACTTGAATATAGTAATAATTTAACAAGAATATGAAACCTGGAATAATAATAGTAATAAGTAATATAAAAACGGTGAAAGTGAAAACGGCAAAAAAAATGAACTGCACACAAATTCACCCCATAATTTATTTTTATGTAAATGTATGTATAGTACAATTTACAATTACAATTACAACTAATAATAATAATTAATAATACTTTAAATATACAAGTTCACAACATAAGAGGTGTGTTTACTTGCTTGTATAATAATCTAATAATAATTTCAGTAAGTTTGGGTAATTATTATTATATTTAAGGATTAAAATTAGTGTATAAATAAAATTCTCACACCTCACACTGATATTAAGGTAATTTTGAAGGAAAAAACGAAGACGAGGAAAAGAAGAGGTAAAATGAAAAATCTCATGTCTGATTAAATTAATTAGAACAACTTACGGAATTGAAATGCATTTCTTTTGTCAGCAAACATTTAATTAAATCTTATATTATTACCTAATACTTAGTACATTACACATACTTTACATAATGTACTATGTAAATCTAAAGATACTATTTAATATTATACGTTATACTGTTTATGTAATCTAAATATCTATGAAATATATTATTATGTATATTATACTGTTACTTACAAAAATCAAAAAATAAATGGTTTTCTATTTTGTAACAACAAACTTGGAAACAGGATGAATAGTTATTGTCTGCACGTGTTTCATTTATATTCAGTATACACTATATGTGTATACTGTATACACATGTGTGGATTTAGTATTTAAGTACAATGCATAATGATTAGAATGAAGTCGTCACCCACCAGTTGTCAAGAATAACCATCGCAATTTGTCACAAGAGTTCATATTCTTTAGAGTTATATTTATGGCCAGCCTGTAGCCTGTACAACATGAAATCCACGGTCATCTTTTCACACAAAAGCATACAATTTTTTCTATTTGTATCATACGAATTACCAGTTTACTCAATCCTCCCAATTTTACCATGTCTTGTTCTATTGTTTTCTTTGTGTGTGTAGAAGTATCATATATACCGTCATTGCGCGAATAGTTACCCTCCACGCAATAGTTGCCCAGCCTCAAATAGTTACCCAGTGCTGCTTGAAAGTACTCAAATAATTGCCCATGCGAATCCTATGCTTTGCAATAGGTGGCAGCTAGCATCATATAGTTGCCCAGCCTTTAATAGTTACCCAGTACGCACGAAAATATTTGAATAATTCCCCAGGGTAACTATTCGAGCAATGACGGTAGTTTGGATCCACAATCCACACCAATTGAAAAGAGTAAGCTACAAAACAAATCATGTATATTATAATAACAGACAAAGTATGTACAATGTACAGTACAATTTACAAATGGCCGTTTGTTTAGTTTGACGAATGATGGAGAATGAAGAATGGAAGTACATGATGTATAGGTTGAGAATTGAGAATGTACAGTGTCCATCTACAGAAACATATTCAAAGGATTTTTTATGTATGACTTTGAATGACGCAATAAAAGGATATGCAAAAAGCATTACATTTTACAACACTTTTACGAGAGGCTATTAAACAGTTGGTGAAGATGTTGATGAAGGGGGGAGTGCAGACGAAACAGCAGGACGGCTTGGTGTAATTTCATTAGTTAATTAAGTAAATAAATAAATATAAACTCTATTCTGCACATTGTGTAAAACTCCACATTTTAAAAATAGAGAAGATGGAGATTTTAGTGAACATAAAATTTTTTCGGCGTAAAACATCCCCCCTCCTTCTCCTACTCATCCTTTCGACTTTAATTTTTGAACATGGTCAATGTGACTTGAGGATATCGGAAAGAACTGGAGAAGCGGAACTTAGACCGGATTCTGTCTATAGTAATAAATTCTACAATGCTCGACTGAGCATCCGGGTTCTCTCATCGTTGTGTGGTAATTTAAAACTTTATAACAAGACACGGGAACTTCAAGGGGCAATAAAGAATTTTCCCATGGACGTCATGGTCATTAACAGTTGTGAAACGATTCTCTGGAGAAAATGTTCCAGTCCAGGTTGTATAAGCTCGTTTGAGATTTTACCCTGTCCTGGAAATGGAAATGGAAACAAGGCAGAAGAAGTGGAACCATCACAAACGGCAGCAGCAACAGCTAACAACTTTTCTTCCTCGGGACAAAGAATATTGTCTCGACGTAAAAGAGTGATTGGTGGAAGTACTGCAGAACAATCGGCATCAGGAGCAGCTGAATTCCCCTGGGAAGTTGAATTACGTTCCATTTACAACTGGGGAAAGGGTAAAGGAGATTACACAGTGTGGTCAGAGGATGAACGGGCAAAAAATGATATTCCAGGAATGGGCGTTTGGGTTAAATGTAGTGCCGTCATTTATTCCAGAAAAGTAATATTGACACATGCACATTGTATCACTCCTCAAGCCACCAAAATGTCGGATGAATACCTGTACAAAACTCGATTCGTATTATGGGTAACTCGAGGAAAGTTCTTGTACATGCGAATCCTCTTGCCGACGGATGACAGAAGACACGCTCACTGGAAGAAGACGGTGGATGCTTTTGTCATTCATCCAGATTTTAAGGATAGCAAACCGGACCCTGCAGAAGTCAATTGGAAAGGGAAGGGGATCGGCATCATCAAGTTGTCAGAGGATCTACAGGAATTTGGAGGGGATGGAGAACATAAAAATATTTGGGCTATTGAATATCCACCAGCTGAAATGGAATTTGAAGGTATTGAATAATAAATAATAAATAATATAAAATATAAAATACAGAACATGCAAGTCAAGAAAAAAATAAACTAATATTAATTCATAATTTAAAAGTCAGTCTATAATATCATGGGATCTGGAATCTGGAATATTTTTTTTTATTAGGAACTGAGGCAAAGTTTGCGGGTTGGGGAAGAAGTACCAGCACACGAGAAGTTCCATCAGGTAGATCCCAATGGATATTCAAAGGACCAACGGAGCTTCAAAAACTTGATTTGAAAATTGAGAGTGCCGCTGATTGTGGTACTACTGTCAAGGCATATGCTGAAGCCACCGTTCCATCCGCCTGGCAAAAGACCTTCACGGAAGTAGCGGAAGGTAATGGGGTCTTGTGTGCCCAGCCAACGGATCCAAAGACACAATCGCTGTGCTATGGTGATGAAGGAGGTGGATTGATCTGCACGGTGGAAGGGAAAAAATATCTTTGTGGCATGTACATCAGCAGTTTGTTGTACAACAGGCCAAATCGTAATTGTCTGGATGAAGACAATGACAAGACTAGACCGCTCCTTTTTTGGAAACCTGGATTATCAAAGGCATGGGTTGAGGAACAAGCTGGACCACAAGATCCAAATGATCTATATAAAGCTACATGAAAATAAGACTGTTTATAAAATGTAATTAATTCTACACCTTTTTTATCATACACACAAAATACGAGCCGGTCCTGAGTACTGCAGTCTTTTTTTATTCATACATCAAACGTGCTTTCATTTTTCTTCGCAAAAGGTCAAAGGTCAAAGTCTATCTGTACACTATATCTAATTTCTGATTATAATAATTTGTGTACTAATTTCAACGACCATGCTGAGAAATCTCTCTATTCTCCATCTTGTTCATCGGCAACGCTAGTAAACGACGGTAGATGTCACATCCTAAGTTTTAAACAGTAAACGCTACAAAATTTTGTTCCAATGGCGGGAATTTAATTTATGAGGCGTGCTTTATTTTGTCTCGCGTAATCCAAAAATCAGGGTTTTTTGTGAATCATTTTCAGATGTGAATTTTCCAGTAGCGTGATAAATTATAGTCCAGTTGATGAAATTTTTTATATTATTATGTTATTTAATTGGCTAAATATGCTAAAATTGAATGGTGTGCATTTTTCAAATCATCTTTCAAAAATCAAAACTACTGATTAAAAATCATGGATTGAATAGTTGGAAAAATTCCTAAACCCAGGTAAAGAAAATGCTTTCAAAGTTCATCACCGTGTCCCGTATAATAAATATTACTGTCATGAGACAAGTTTTATCATTTTTATTTTCATCAGTTTATTTACAAGATAATAAACATGGCATATGTGTGAATAAAATACAACAACGCACTTATTTCAGTAATAATTTCAGTACGCGAATATCGAATATAGTTACAATTAGTATTATAAAAGACTTGAATAGTAACTTAAGGTCGTATCGGTAATCAGTATTTGACTCAGTATTCTTAATTAATTATTAATTATTTATAAAGTTTAAAGTTGTATCACATGAAAAAGTAGCCAACTGCAAAAATCTCGTGGCTCAATATTCAATATTCAATATTCAAGACGTAGTTAAAATTGCACAAGTGTTTTTTTGTGTGGTTATGAACTAGATTATTTGTTTTGTATTTAGCATCTTTTTTGACAGTGATGTGCATAAATTATTATATATAATATAATTATTATAAATAATAATTGATTATGGCATTTAGATATTTTGAAGATCAAGTTAATCCAAGTTGACGTTGTTGTGAATTGGAGTTCAACTCGGATCTTGGAATTTGACCATTTTTTCTCAGTATCGTGATATTCATGATTCCGCGAGTTTTCCTCATCATGTCGATCACTTCTGCCGTCTCCACATCTCGAATCGTCTCGCCGTTCACCTTCAAAGACAAACAAGAATCAAATGTCAATCATTTTTATTCCAATTTCAACTTTCCATTAGCAAGCTGAAAGATTATGCATTTGTTTTAATCACCATGATAATTTCATCTCCGACTCTCAAACGACCGTCTTTGTCCGCCTGCAGCAAATTTAACATTAAAATCAACATAAAAATCAATGGATATTTTGAGGAATAAATGAAACGAATTAATTAAAATAGTGATGAAAAGAAAGGACTCACGACGCTGTCTGGATAAATTGCCGTGATGAAAGTGTGTCCGTCTGAACCTTGCAAACTGAAACCAAGTCGACTGCACCAACCGCGATTCATTTTCACCGTGAAAATCTAAACAGGAAAAAATTAGAAAATTCAGTTAAATCGGATTCGCCTCTCAAATATTGTTTATGAATTTTCAGTGAATTTTTTAGAACTTTTTCGTACTTGTTCTCCGTTGAGTTGAATTGGCAAATTATTTGAGACTTCGTTTCGGCCGTCGCAACCTCGAGATTCTCTTCCGTCGGGACTGCTTCGACGATGCAACACGATTCCACTGCTCTTTGACGAATGCGAACTCCCGATTCGACTGTTTCCATAGTTACGCCGATCAAATTCCTCTTCGTCGTCCACTTGATCCAAATCAATTTCGTCTTCGTCGTCGTAGTCGTCGGGCTGATTGTTGCTGTTTTCGTGTGTTTCGTGTGGCGAGTGATTTTTGTTGGCGTGTTGATTCTCATCGTAATTTTCATTTTCTTCTTCTTCGTCGTCTTGATCTTGTGAGAAAAGGACGCCTTTCCATTTTAAAAGTCCACCGGAAAGAGATTTTGAGCTGGACGGCGTCATCGTTCTGTCGTTTGTGGCTGTTGAAGAGGACGAAGAGACGAGACTGCTGTTGCTGCTTTCTTTGTTTCGGTTCAGTCCGTTTGATTGAGTTTTCAGCTGCAAAGAAACATAAATGGAAAAACAATATTTAAATTAACATTCAAATGTGAAACAGGTTTGAAAATAAACAAAATCTCACGACGTTTGATTTTCTATACTATTTTCAAAAATATTGAATAATTTCTACAATCGGCAAATCGTCCAACACAATTCACAAGTTTTTTCACCTACAAAAAATAAAAGCAGATTTCAGCACAACAAAAAAACAGATGCGACAAACACATTTTGATTCTGATTCAACATGTGAAACTAAGACTTCTTGTGAGCTGAGCATTTTGAATAATACTCGACTCACAAAGATGAGCTGAGCGCATGTGAGTATATTCA
>JAQGBH010005642.1:0-13941 GCA_034698265.1 Sminthurinus aureus | reverse complement strand
AGGGCGGGAAACTTGTAAACTCTCTCTCTCATAATCTAAGGAATCCTGGATGGATATTTTTCATAGATAGTTTCACAAATGATAATAGCGTCTTGAGAAAAGTTTGAAGGCCTCAGACCTCAGAATACATGTAAAATTGCATATATGTACATTGTACATTGTTCGTACATCTGTCTACTGTCTATGTTTTGTGCAAATTTTATTGCAGCAAATAATTTTAATTCGAGGTTTTTGGTTTTGGTTTTGAGTTTTGAGTTTCTTCCCCATTCTCTATTCTGTGTTTTGTACTCTGTACTCTGTACCGTCTTCATTTCCTTCTTTGATATGAGATATTGCTATCAAAAATGGTCAGGAGTTTCCTTTTTTATTACTCTTTGTATGCAGATTACATATATTACACATATTTAGAAAAGAGTATGTAAAAGTTAAAAATGGAATCTCTGTTCGTTGTTCGTCTGTCTGTAAAGGGTGGAGAAATGAAGTAAAAGGGAGTAACAGCATATTGTAGCATTAAATATTATGTGTCTAGCATTTTACACTTTACACCATATTACATATTAGACGCTCTACTTGATTATTAATTTTTATTTACTTTTTCACGGATTATTTACACACACACTACTGATATTGAATTCCAAAACTTTACATAATAAATAATAACATTATTCTGATTTTATTTATGTATAGTATTGCAATGAAATTCAGTCGTTTCATGTGCAAAACTAGTCTTTCATCGATCATTCTACAATTCTAAAATTCCAGTGCTATGAAATATGGCATGATATTATTTTCGTACATGCAAATGACCAAGAACTAAGACAAAAGAATAAAAGTGAATCTGCTTAGAAGTTTACCGTTTACAGGTAATTTTAAATTTGAAGGAAATGTTGAAGGATATCCAAACGAAAAACTGTAGATATAAGATATAATATGCAGTAAATGAATGAATGACCGAACACTGTACACCAAAAGTATGCATAATATTTAAAATATTAGTAGATAAAAGAAACGAAAAGCCCAGCTGTGTGGAGGTTTTTATTTTTTACCTTGCTGTCTAACAATCTAATATTTACTGTATGTAAAATGTAAAGAGAGAATATTTAGACAGTCCATTATGTATTTATTGTTTGACGTTGACGACAGAATAGGATGAAAATGAAAGATGTGCTGTGTAGATTATTTTATTATCCATTATCATTATCCGGCTATTTAAATGTCTTGATGAATTCGACATTCAGCATATTCCACTCTTCGATGGTGGATGTTCGACGTTTGAAATCTTTTGACGTCGCATACCTCGCATAACATATAACATATAACTTGTCGTGTGGAAACAGAAATAGAAAATGCATCTATACTTTGTTTCTGATTTCTCTTGTGTGTGGTTTTCTCCAAATTCAGTCATTCATTGAACGTTCGACATCATAATATAATGTTGCAATAATGGGAAAATAATGATTATGTCTGATGTTTATAGACACACATGTGCTTATTATTGGCCGTATAGATTTTCCCTTTAGGCTGTTGAGCGAAAATACAAGGGACAAGAGACAAGTTGACAAATCAAATGGTCATGTATCATGTTGTATCGCTTCACTTTCAAGAAAACTAATATTTAATCAAAGTATTATGAAAATGCATGATTATACATGTGTATATATTATATATTATGTATGCATAAGTAAATTGATTGATCAATTTCATTCATACAACATGCAAAATAAATACAAATTCATCAGTCAGAAACTTGATAGATACTTGATACTGCATCTATCATGTATTATGTATGATGTATGATCATTTCACGAATTGAAATGATATAGAATATCCAATATTATATTAGCAATATGCGACAAGTAGGACACGTCAGTCACTCTAAACTCTAAAGATATACATAATATATACATTTTGGTTGACAGAGGATATTGACATGATGAAGAAAAGTAAAGTTTATTCAATACTCAATGCCCAACATTTTATTAGTATTCTTGATTACATTTTTTATTACCTCAACTTTGTATGCAAAACGCACAATGCACAATACAGAACAGTCTCAAGTTTTTGTAACATATTTACCATTTATGTATAAAACTTTCTCGTTTCGCGTAATTTTGAAGACGCAGTTATTCAAATCGAATTAATAGGAAAATTATAACCACAAAACAAGCAACAGGATGGACTAGGACAATTTCATATGTTGTATAACTCGTAAAGTAACTCACGTCAGTGGCTCAGTTACCTTGAAAAAAAAACTATGTACACCAGTTTTTAATGAAATGAGGAGAAAATCAAATCAAAGTTGCGCTTTCATTCACAATCTACAAACATCCATAAACATCATTTCGTTTACAAACCTCTTATTCTCCTTCTTTTTTCTTCCATGTTCTTGATTCTTGATATTCATTGTCGCATAGCTATAGTTTATAAATTACTGAAAAAGTACTTAAGAAATACAAACATGTGTATGATGTATAATAATTAATAATGTTATTTTAAATTTTAAATTTCTATAATTTCAGAAAATTGTCACATCTCAAGAACCACAAGATAGTGATGATTCACCCACACCAACTAATTTTGCTCCAGTAGTCACTGCTACGTGTCGAGCTGGGGTTATGACAATTTCTGTGTCAACTGCACAATCATTTTATGGTAAAACTAATTTGAATCCCGTGTGGAATTTACCTATAGAATTTAGAATGTTAAACAATATACTGATAATATTAATTACTAAACAATACTCTTGGTCAATCTAAAATGTTTAACAACTACGTAAACTGATTCATTTATACTTTGATTTTTTTTACAGGAGCCATTCATTCTATAAATTATAGAAATGCTCCTTGTATCAAAGATGGTACTGGAGCAAATCTTACACAAGTCTCATACAACATGGTTGCTCTCCCAGGTGACCCGGATTATTGTGGTGTCATCGTTTCTAATGTAAGTCCATTTAATGTAGTAAAATATCTTAATCATTGTAATCAATTGTGCGTTGTGCACATGTGTCCTAGTCTACATTGCCATTCGAGATTCGTCATTTGAAATTCAAGATTCAAGTGCAATATTGGATTTTATTTTTCATGTATTAAGTACAAATCGTGAATATCCATAATAATAATTCTTCTTATACAAAACAAACAACAGACAGACACCATATATGTGCTGTAAACTTGGCAAAAAAATCATCTCGAGTTTAATGAGGACTTTGCAAAAACTGACTCGTCAGCATACAGCATGTTTTTCTACTCTTAACTACTGTTTACCATTTTATATATACAGTATACAGGACATTATGCAGCGTGAAACTGAAAAACTTGTTTGACATTTGCAAAAATTTGAGTGTTGAGGGTTGATGAGAGAGATGAGACTGTCGCATGTTAAAAAGTGATAAGAGACTTTGAATATAAGTAAATGCACTTTTGAATTTCGAATGTAGGCATGTGTGTTTATTATTTTACTTTTTCCTTGTTAAATCTTACAAATGTATTTCTAATGTTGTTGTTCTTCTTCTTTTTTCTTTCTCTACTTGTTTTGTTTTGTTATACTTTCATTAGAGGACAGATGATAAATCTGTACAAATATCCGTAAGAGCTCATAGGACATTGGAGTTAGCAGAAGACAAACAATATGTTGTTACTTGTGGTAAAGCAGGTTTCCGTAATAATAAAAATAATGATACATGGTCAGTCCGCATGGGATTTTTTGTTGGAGATAGACAAGTTTCGGAAGTGATCTATGGCCGAGCTTATAATCTCCGTGTGGAATTGTCCAAATCCCCGGATTTTGCCATAAGAGTTAGATCTTGTTTCTCTTTTGGAGGGAACAACACGGCCGTTCCATTAGTCGACGACAGTGGGTATGTTTATAATTCATAAATTATTCGTAAATTATTCATTATAAATAATGATTATACGCAAAATGTATTGTGTCCCATGAAAAATGGTTAAAATGTCACCATGATCATCGTGATGAATGATCTGAATGAAAAATGAAATGAGAGATTAAACAACAAAAGTTACATTTTTCTATTTTTTCTCATTTGCAGATGTCCTGAAAAAGGAGTGATATCACGATGGAGCTATTCAGCTAATAATCAAATAGCCGAAGCCACCATCTACTCAATGTTCAGATTCCAAGACTCAAAAAGACTTAATTTTCAATGTGACGTTCTCCTTTGTCAAGGTAAATACTTTCCTAATTCGCCTATTTACAATTTACATTATACACTACAACTACAACTACACAAAAGTATTACAAATATTATCATGTCCAACCATCGTAAAATAATCATAATAGATTTTACTCATATCATCACGATCATCACCATCGTTTTCTTGGTCGGCGAGTCCTCAAGTTCAGTTTTTTCCTTATGGTTTGATGCACATGTCGTCAGTCACATGTGTGTATGTAGAACCAAACTAGTCAATTATCTATGCACAATATTTAATACTTAATGATATTGCATATATGCCCTACCTACTGCCTACACCATGCTACGAATACCAATCTCAATACGACATGATGGAGGCTGATGTCTGATGTGCAATGGGCAGTGTGTGTATGGTAAATTGGAAATTGTAAATAATTCGCCCACGCATTATTTACATTATTATCTATATGTACAATCTACAATCGCCTGCTCCTTTTGCTCTTACTCTTACTCTTATTCAGCCCGTACTCCACACTCTAAACTCTAAACTATTATGCCTTGGGTCTTCAATCCATTATGTATTACGTAAAGCCCAGCATCAAATCAGATGTAGATGACGAGAATTTCAAAGATGGGAGATAAAAGATAATATATGTACTTGTATTATGGAGACAGGCTGATGGAAAATATTATACAAAGACTTAAAACTTTGGAATATGCAAACGTTTCTCTAATAGAAACTCAAAAGTGCATGAATAGTTTGTGTAGTCAGTACAGTATTCAGTATTGTACTTTTGTGTTTTATCGATTTAGGTTATGTATTATGTACATAATAGGCAAATGTCGTTATTATGCAGATCATGTATTGATCATGCAAACATTCAACATTCAAAAGCACCAGTCAAAGAATTTAGTATGTAAATAGTAAATACAAAGGTAAATAGAAATATGTTTCGGCATGTTTGTTTTGAAGTTATGAATCATATATTATAATATTTTATTAGTATAATATTTTATACCATATTATACTGTACGGTACAGTCTGTACCCTATATTCCCTATTCTATATTATTTGTTTTTGTTTGAGTTTGTTTTGTGTTCCTTGTTCACTTGGACTTTGTTTATAAATACTTTAATTGGTTTGGGATTAAATAACTTGGAAATGATAATATATTTCATGTTGACAAAGTTTTATCATGAAGAAAGATGAAAGATCTAAATCATAATTTATAAAATATCAAGGAGATGAGATGCAGAATTTTAATATGATGAATTGTAAATTGTAACAACACACACAAAGTAAAACCTACACGACAGTACACAGTTTGTTTCAATTTTCAATGTTGTATTGATTTTATATGTATGTATGTTATTTTTGTAATTCTTAATTCTTATTCGGATTTAATATAGATGATAAATGTCCAAATCCAAAGTGCGAATCAGTTCCAGCCCCACTTATTGCAATTCCTCAGAGACAACGGGATACCAACGATACATCCGTTTTGGCAGCAACTACGGTCAGTGTTTTAGAACCAGGAGAAAAACCAGAATTATTGGAGAGTCTTCTCAGGGATCAATGTACTGGAATTTGTCCTAAATGGCAAGTATTTTCTTTTTTAATGAAGCATATGTGATGATTATGGATAATTATTGATAGTAACAATGTAATATGCACAATTGTTTCCTCAACGAATATGATTATTTATACTGTGGTTTTTTTTGTACATTGTGTATATGCTTTAGGCTTCTTTGGTTAGCAATTATTCTTGGAGTATTGTTCCTTCTTATGCTCCTCGTCAATTTATTCCTGTGTTCTGCATTGACGTGCACATGTACTAGAACTGAGTTGGTTGAGAAGGAACCCAGTGTTTTGGAAGATTACGACCCTTACAGATCATGGGCCGGTTCACAATACGACGCCGGAAGTAGATATTCATTAAATGGTGGTCATAAACCAATTTACAGCGTTTCTGCTGAGTCAAATGGAGGCTCTGATCACTATGCCACTGTCAGACCAGGATCACGGTAATCCTTAATAACTTTTACAATTGCCATTTGTATACTATTTCTGCAGTTTGAAGTTTGGGGTTAAATTATAATCATGCTTATTTTGATATTCTTAGGTACTCCAATATGAATGGAAATAATCGACACAGTTCTACTCACAATGGTGGTTCACCTTTATACTCACACAATCGGAAGCTTTAAATCTCATGTGTATTGAAAATTTTTGAAACTTCGTTGAGATGTTTTACCTAAAAGTTATACATGTGCTATGCAAATAATACATAAGTACGGTTTTTGTGCGTCTTGTTTTTTCGTTTTTATACATATTAATATAACCTCTCCAGTTTTTACTTCACATTTCTTCATTTTTCTTTTTTTATCAGCTTTTTCTTCTAGTGGTTTTATCCTTTTTTTTAATTTTCCTTTTGGGAAATTGCAATTTTCAGCAACATATTCAATAGCTTCATTTTTCACCATTTAAATTTCCAATGTTATGCTACACTTTTTTTATACATTTACTTCCATATGAGCAAGCCAAATCAGACTGTTCTAGTTGTAAAATAATATTTTAGTGTCAAACCAAAAAACCGAGGAGTCCTATTCAAAATAAGAACATTATAAATCATAAGCAGCTTCAAAAATTTTTATGATTTACAAGAAGATGAAGAAAAGGGAGAAGTAATAATATATTATATTTGATAATGATTTTTAAATGGACTACGTTTTTGTTCTATATTCTACACATGTTTTTGTACCAAAAGTACTACTTGTAAAACATTAATAATATTTAGTTATGACTAACTTAAATGCACCGAATAATAAAATACACCGAAGGTCAACGATAAACGAAATCCAGAAAATTTTAATTGCATCCTTTGATGTTTAAATAAAGTTTTGGATTTTTTGGACGCTCTGCGAACAAAGAAAAGAACAAAGTGTACCTTCAAAGAAGAAAAAGCTTTAATCCAAAATGGAAGAAAAGGAACGGACCAAAAGTTTTTGAGTGATATATTTTCAGCCTTATCGTCGAGTACCATTTTTGCAACTTTTTAATGAATACATAATATTTATATTAGGAATGAGAATGAGTGAATAATATTTAATATTGATCACGGGGCCAAGAGATCAATTTCATCGTTGATTGTGTGTTTTTTTACAGATAAAAAAAGTGAGAGTAACTTCTAGTTTTAAGCATTTGACATGTGTTACTAACCAATGTGCCAATATATAAACAATTAAATATTATATAGTATAAATATACATAGTACCTACAGTATAAGGATTAAAGATGACAACTCAAACCATAATAATATAATACAAACTAAAAAAGATTGAAAATAGTAAAGAGACCATTTTTGTTGTTGTGTGTGCGTGTGTAAACTGTAAACTGCCAGTGATTTTTCTTTCCAAAATTATATCAAGCATATTAAATGTGTGTAAAACATGAACTATATGAAATCCCTACAGTATATATAAAAATATGTAAGAAAAATCTAGTCAGGGTTTATGGATTTTGATTGACTACTACTTATAATTAACTCTGTGTACGAATGAGAGGGTATAAAAAAATTGGCTCTTTCTCTTTCATAAACTGTTTATATATAGTTTATACAGATTAAATATATATATATATATTAACAGCTGTTTAATGTTACTTAATATAATATATTATTATGTTTGTATCACTATATAATATATAATAAATGTATTTTTATTAGTTTTTAATACAATGTATATGTTTAATAATATAAATATCGAAACTGATTGATTTCTTGTTAAAATTGTGGATTGCGTTGTTCAGTTTTTCATAAAATCACATGTAAATATACATAATAATACATATGATGTAGAATGTAGAATAATAATATCATACATAACATTTTTGGTATACTGTGTGTGTATTATAATAACCACGCATTTCATATCTCTCATCTGTTGTGCACTTATTATTTTTTACACGGACAGGAAAGTTCTTTTTCCCTTGTTACCTTTCACAGTTAACTTTTTTAAACTTTTTAAACTTGTTACTGTGAAAATTTTTTGAATTGTGAATGCACAACAAATCGCGTACGTTTTGTTATTCTCACGCTCTCCCTTTTTGGATCACTGGGATTTCATAATAAGTGTATAATATATGAGGAATTTTCATAAATATGTCAACGTTCCAATCACGAAAATTAAGGCTTCATCATCATATTTTTTATTATGAATACATATAATTGTGTACATTTATATGAGTGTGTTTGTTTATAATTTAATATAGAGCATATTATATACTTTTTATAGCATTCATATTGTATATTTATTAAATGTTGCCTGTTTCATTCATTTTATGACATTTCGATTTTTGATTAGCTCGACATCGATATCGACATTCGATATACCGATATAACCGGTAGTGCATAATGCGTATTACGTAATATATACATACTTTTCTTTATTTTTTATTGAATGTCTCATACATATAATATTATGACATAAGTAATTAAATTGTATAAAATTTCAGGAACCCAAAAAAGATTGGACGCAACAACTTATTTCTTTTTAAAAATGTACATACATTTGTAATACATTTGTGTATGCTACAAACTACAAACATTGATGTATGCAATACACTATTGGATATTGGATTGGATGAAAACTCGAGAGAAAAGAACTAAAATTTGCTATATAGATAAAACTTTCTCTTGCCTTTTGTTTATACTTTCTCCGCATGCACTACTTTTCAGTTTTAGCTGTGTTTACACACACTCAACAAGGAATCAGGATTTAGTAGTTACATTTCTTACTACTTTTTCGTCACTACGACTGTAAGGACGACAGTATTATATTATTGCACCATTTCATATTATATATATTCTAATGTGTTCTAATTCAACTCAATATATTTTTCAATATGTATAATTTTTTACTACATCAGATATCGGCGGATTTGATAGTCATTTATATATACTCACAGAATTCGTGAATACAGAATACTCAAGATTCAAAAGGAACACTACACGCATATACGTAATCTTATAGAAATCCAGCAGTAAAACTAACTAACTATTAACTATACAGGGCTTTTTTTGTCACCTACAAATATGAATCAAGATTCAAGATCACGTTTCCAAAACAGGTATATAAGTTTTTATGTACACATATATATGCTTTTATTATTCTTATTTTCATTTGCTTATATGTGCTTGATTTTTAGTATGATTTATGATGCCTATCAAAATCAATTTTGTTCGTTTAACTACAACAAAAGTAAAACAGATATATTACAGTGTGAGTACTTAACAAGTATATATAATCGTTAATACACTTTTTATAGTACTAATAATAATAATTATTAGTTTTATTAGTATAATTAGTAGTGCTGTTGACTTTTTTTTATTAAAATATAATATGTATAGAGATGTATGTATACATGTTTTTATTTTGACTGATATATCAGTTAATGAGACATCAAAATGGTCTCAATACAGTATAGTGTATCATCATAATAATATATGATAACAATTCAAAATTTAAATTATATATTATTTTTATGTATATATATGATGGAGATTATTAATTTCGCTTTTCGTTTTTTTTGTGTTGTTCAATATTCAATGCAAAATGTTGAATACTGCTATCCGTTGCCTGTCGTATAAACTTTTACACATAATATAACGATTTTGTAATATTTTATATTCTCAGAAATCAATAACAATGAGTATGAATATATACAACCATTTTTTACTATTGTAAATGTAAATATAAAACCGAAGTATGCATAACGCATTATTATTGGCCTATATTTTAGTAATAATTGTTCAACAATATAAGTAATAAGTATACAATACACAATATAATAATACGAGATAACAATGATAAAATGTAAAATATGGAAAACACGCTATCGTTTTTGTTTCAGAGTTTTATGATTTTTTCTCTCTCACAGACTTTCTTTTCTTTTTCCTCCTTTCTTTTTCACACGCTCTCCCCATTGATAATTTTGTTTTGACCAAGATAACAATAATATAATTATTAAACTGCTAATGTATGTTACATAATTTATGTAATGATAACGTAGATATATTTTTAAATACTGTGCTTTTTTGCGTGTACATAATACACACATATTATATTATACATAATACATAATATTGTGGATTTTTTCTACAGACTCTCTGATTCTCATTTTCCACACACCTAAGAAGTATGTACTTTCACCTGATTACTTCCTCTGATTTTCTTTTACTTTTCTTTTCTGTTTTGTACTACATACATAATATATTTTAAATTATGTACTCTGGCTTTTCTGACTTCTGACACTTGTTTAGCTAACAGTAACTGAAAAAAGCTATAGACTATAACTGTGTATACTGTATACACACTGATAATAGTTTTGTATAATATATTATATGTTTAACCTAAATGTATATTACTATATAACTATTTTGAGATTGAAACTTGATTATTTGAAAAGTTTTGATTGTTAATATTGTCACTTGGCCTTGCTAGTGTGTAAATATTACTTACATGTCATCTAGAGCCTTTTTTGTATGTTTTGTGTATTCACATCTACTTTTGCAATTATGTTTTTTATTATGTATCTACATATTTTGTATTTAATCTACCTACACAATCTACATACGAGTTTTGATTGCTACAGTTTGTCAACTACGAGTTTTCATCTAGTAATGGTTTGTATTTTTGTAATTTATCTCTATTATAATTATATAGTATATGTATGTATAATATATTATGCATTGTTTTGTGTGTGGTATTTTTTATTTTTATAATATAATATTTTTAATTTTACATATCATCTTTCTCTTCTTATTATATAATCCCTCGTTTGATGATGCAAATAGTTTATATTATGTAGTAGTTTAACATTTTTTTGTTTCACTACTATATAATTTATTATATTATTATTTTTTTCTTCTACAATCTACACATATATTATATTTTATAGAGAATAATTAGTTATTGGTTATTTATTTTTGTTCGTCTACTGTAGAGTTTTTCATCTAGAGATTTTCTGAGGTCTTTCTCCACTTTCACTTTTCACTTCTCCGCTTATTGAATACATTTTTTGCATTTTGTGTCGTGTAATACAATTTTAATAATAATTTAATATAATATAGCTTTGTAATATGATTATTATAGATTATATAGATAATTTTATGTTATTTGACAGTTGACACGCACTGATTCTTGCGTGCAAAATATATTGTAAATATTGTAATAATACCTATTATAGTTTTGCTTGTATCTTTTGTATAATATTGTATGTAACATGCCTGCAATGTAATATAATATAGTGATAATAATTATATATGTATGTTTTGTAGGTATATGGTATATGATTTGATAGATATAGGATTTAGATTATAGAGAGGTTATAGGTAAAATGTATATATAATATTTTCGAAATTCAAAGAAATGTAACAAAAGTTCACTTTCTCTCTCATATTATGATGTACATATATGTGTATATTATATATAAATGTATCAGTTTATCTGGGTTTAGAGTTTAGATTGTATAGATAGTAATTATACATCTGATGGAAATTGAGTAGTAATCATGATAATAATAATAATAATAATAATTTTATTAGTTAAACCTGTTTCATTATTCATTACATGTCACCGAAAATTCCTGCAAATGTTTTCCTCAGGTTCTTCATGGTATCCTCTCCATCATCTCCAGTTCCAGTTCCAGGTTGACCACCTGCCTGATTTGATGGGATTGCTTGTTGAGAATTTTGGCGTGCAAAAAATGATGTCTTGCTCCCAGTTGAGCCTTTTAGAACAATAAAAAAGGATCAAACAAAGAAAATTAAGGATTTGAGTTTTGATTTATCTATATCTATAATATCTAATAGAAAGTCAACTATAATGTAATGTTGGACTATTGTATTTACTTTGTGAATCTCTTCGGGGAGCTGCAGCAGCTGAACCGTCACTGACTGTAGTGGAACTTCCAAAAGCCGAGTCTCCAGCGGTAGAGCTGCCAATTCCAGTTCCAACTCCAGCTGATCCAGAACTGATACTTGAAGTTTCTTGTCCGGAAGCAGAACTTCCTGATTGTCTTCTGTATCTCTGTTGTTGCTGTTGCTGGCTTTGTGGAGGTTTGCATAGAAGGCTCATTCGAGACTGAAAAATTAATGACAATGTTTTCATAACTTTTATAATATTGTTTGATTCAAGACTGCAATACAATATTACAAATATTCATGATTCCACACTTACTGTAACTAGATCAGCAATATGTCTTCTATCTTCCTCTTGAGATTCACCCTAAAACACAAATGTACAGTACAGTATATTAATAAGCAATATGTGTATTCAGTTTGGATTTTTGGGTATCCACATTGTCCATTATCCATGCTTTTGGAAATATATAACTTTGATTTTTGATTCACGAAATGTATTATTTACCATGAGAGTAAGGGCCGAGTCATTGACTTCAATAATATACTCTTTTCCATCTTTCCCTACGATCACTTCTAGAGCACAAATATCTAAACCTCCAAAAAGAGTTGCAACACTATCAACCCATTGTCTGTATTTGTCGTTGACGCTGATTTGTTCTAGCATAGCTGAGCCACTTCCACTTTTCCAGTAGCCGCCGATTCCTTTCCGCATAAATGCTTTGTATTGATTGCCGATCTTAAATTAATATAAATATATTATAATACAAATTATACATACAAAATATCAAGAATGACAAATACAGGAATAACGAATAAGCAATAAATAATTCGGTAAAGTACAAAATACAAAAGTTAATAACTCTTCTATATAATGTCATTTTTTTACCTTTTGGATATGAACATCACATCTAGCCTCAACATATGGCTCCGATGTACCTAGAAGTAAAATGAAGAAAAAATGAAATGTTTTATTTTATGACTGTTTAATGTTTGCGTAGGATTTAATTTTTTAAAGAAAAGATAGCCGTAGGTAGTTGCAAATAACTGAGTTGTACTTGAAAATATTAAATATGAAGCGACTTACAGTATGTTCCAGTTACGGCTACGACGGATGCTGCATCGTTATAGTCACTGAGATTTCCAGCTCTAATTTTTCCGAGGCCACCATGAGCATGACCAATTTTCAAAACGGCTGGAAGCCTTGGTACCATGCCCTCCATGACTATTTACAATTCACAAAAGTGCAATTCAATCCAATTGATATTACTTCAATTAATGTATTTTACTATTTGTCTATTTGTAAAAGCTATAACACAAATGCCCCCACTCCGCACAATAAAAATCCACATGAGATTTTGGAATGTAAAAAAGTGTATGTGTACGTGAAAGTTTTTTTTAAATTCTGAGAAAATGGCTTCCAGCAGTGTCGTACCTTTGAAATCTGGGTAGAAGTATTGCTCTATCAATGGGAATCCTTCCCTTCCATATTTCCTTTGAATATTCATCATGTGTGCAAATACCCAAGGCTTGTCTTGAAAGTTGTAGACAGCCTGGAGACTATTCACGGAAGGGACTCCTCCGTACATCAAAGCCAGCAGCAGATTTTTATAATCCTGTGAAATTCAACATTCGAGATTCAAGTAGGCATTCAGGCATTATTTCATTTTACAGAGTGTAAAGAGCGCAAAGAGCATTTTATATAATATAGAATACCATGCAACGCATTTCTGCACCTGCGAAATAACTGAATCGACTAAATTTTAAAATAAACAACGCACCAGTAATTATATTTTAAGTATTCTATAGCAACTACAGGTATTGAATTTACATGTAAGCCAGTACTGTATGAACTATGAACTACGAAAG
>JAQGBH010005641.1:0-13944 GCA_034698265.1 Sminthurinus aureus | reverse complement strand
CCAGTAAAAATTGTTAGCACATATTCAAAGTATTTGTTGACAATTTAGAAAATAGATATCCGTTGCAAATGACAACATAACAAATTAAAATCAAATTCGTTTGCTTATTAAATTTTAGAAAATCTTTCAAGTTACAAATTACAATTTTGAAATGGGGACAAATAGTTGAAATCGTAACTAAAGGGATCTGTGATTTTTTCACATTACTTGTTATCGCATCTCTCATCTTTTGTTTCTTGTTTCTTCCTTTACGCTCTCCGTCTTGTCTGTTGTCTATTGTCTATTTTCTATGTATATAAGCTTTGAGCTTTGAGTTTTGAGCTTTTTATATTAGCCCGTGTTATGTGTTATCTTTTACCGTCTTTAATTCATCGTCATGCCCTGATGGCTTTCAATTAATCACACACATGGATATGCTCCTGCGTTCGTTCCGTTTTCTATTTTGTGGCTTCTTTCTTTCTTTTTCTTCTTCCTTTAGACTTGAACAAGAGTAAACGGGGACGTAAATAAGTGCGTTTTGCCTTTGTGAGTTGTGAGATGCGAAGGAACTACAATGTACACGAATAACTTTGAGCTGACCTACCTTATAAAACTCAAAATGTAATGGAACATGCAATGTAATGGGAAAAAATGAAACTGAAATTGAGAAAAACTGAAATCGTGGCTTTGGGTTTTCACTTTTTAACTTGAAACCGTTGATATTTTATACCTCTAATCCATTTGTTGCATAAAATAGTTTAGAGAATTTATAAAATACAAATGTATTTCTGTAGCACAGAGAATAGTGACAATGGCAAAATTAATACTCGCTGACATAAATACTTACTTTTCATTTTATAGTAAACAATAAACAGTGGATGCATCTTTGCTACCTCTAAACTTTGACTTAAGACTTGAATTGTCCTCAAGGTCAATATTTATAAATAAACATTGTGAATTGTGAAAGACAAAAGTCAAGAAATAAACGAAAGAGAAAGAGAGAGATTTTCATTTTATTTAGATTTGAGACTTGAGACTTGAGACACATTTAAATAATATAAATAAATATACTGAGTTTTGAGCTTTGATAAAAGTGTGAAAAGGATCTTTTAAAAGAGTAAAGAACGAGTCTTTTAATTGTCTGTGTTTTTTGTGCTTGAACATTGAACATCAACGCTGTAACTTTGAGACTTGAGACTTGAGCTTTGAGTTGCATTGTTTCACATAGCCCCACGATTCTCGTACCGCAAACTTATCTCATGAAACTCATCATACTTACAATTAAATGCCGACGTACAGATAGTAAAAGCACATCAAAATTAACAATTAATTACATCACCTTTTCGTTAATAGCGAAATACAAAAGTACAAAAGCAAACCGCAAACCGTAAATATTTCCCATTTCTACGAAACAAACAACAAACAATCTAAAAATATTATGCTGAATGAATGACGAATGATGAGCAGTTTCAACGCCGTTTGCAATTATTTTCACTGTTTGACGCTCAGTCTTTAGCAGTAAGGAAGAGAGGCTTTAACAAAACTGTAAAAATTGCAACAAAATGTGACAACAACATCCGAAAATAATACATGCGGTAATTTTACTGATGCTGCAATTATTCCTATTTTTTAGGTGCTTTGTGATTATACATTTTAGGTATTTGATGAAAACAAAAGTCAAATCAAATAATTATCTTCTTTTATTTAGTTTTTGGTATCCACTGGAAAAATAAGAAAAGAGCAAAGAGAATGCAACAGTTTATGTGTAATTGCCAACCGTTGTTGTTTATTGTTTATTTCTCCTTGTCTCTTGTCCATCTCTAATCTCCAATCTCGTCACAGAAAACAAACTCTTGAATCTCATTTTATGACAAATAAAAATCTCGGTTCCTTTTCTTTTTCTTTTGTTACTCTCAATTCTCAGCTCTAATTTTATTCCACATATTTGATTCATAATCTCCGCCAACGTCACATTTTACATAAAACCGAGTCACAAGTCGCAAGTAATAATCGTAAATCATTAACTACAAACTACCGGCGCTTTACACTCTACGTCTTCCATTCTCATCTGTTAATTTATGTTTCACATCTAGCATCTAGCATCCAGCATCAAATAATTTGGGCAATCGTTTGGTCACCACAACAATCCGTTTTTTCTTGTTTTCTTCACTTTGTGCAACTTGTCATTGATAAAATTGATAATACAAGGAGAAAATGGAGGAAACATATTTTGTACAACATTTTACTCTAATTGTACACTCTTTTTTATTTATTTACACATGACAGAAGGCGGAATGCAAGCAGGATTTGAGTCAGCACTCAATACTCAATAATCAACACTCAACATTCACATGCAAACTCTATTTACTATTTACTCGATTCTCTATCCTGGAATGAACTTGAGACTTGAGAGTCCAGACTTGAGACTGCAGACCAAAAGGCTTAAGACTTGTCGATTCTCGACTCTCTAGGCTATTTAATGTCAACCCAAAAACCAATATTCATAATTCACAACCAAGTTCGCACTAATGAATTTTGCACGGCAAATTCTGCTACTAGTAAATCCTAAAACCTAGTAGGTACAATGTTGCAAATACCTGTATTCGTAATTCGTATTCTGTATTCTATATTTTTTGTGTATCGTGGAATATCACACAATCTAAAATCTACAATCTACATGAAAAAAGAAACAAGAAAAGAACATTTTCTCTCCTGTATCGTTTATATTCTCGCTTCTCCCTACTCGTCTATTTCTGTCTTGTCCTTTCTCTTTTATTCACAAGTACCGAATACCGAATCAAACCAAGTCAAACCGAAAACCCAAACACAATGCATGCATGACGAATATCTTGAATCTTGAATCTAGAATCTAGAATGTAGAACCTATAGAAAAAAAAATGGCATAAACCATAAACCGAGAAAAGAGAAGAAAAGGAGGAGAACACGGTTTCAAAAGTAATATCCGTTGACCTATGAATTATTACCTTATTCCATATGCCTGCATACAAAGAGAAATACAACAGCCTTATTCATTCTTCCTGCTTCATGCTTCATCCACACATTTATCCATCATATGGAGCTGGAGAAATCCAGATATTCAGGATTGTAGAATTCTAGTTTCTAGTTTCTATAGCGCTGACGCCCTTAAGTAGATGTGCACATGTTAAATATTAAATATTCATGTCACTAGAATCTAGAATCTAGAATGTAGAATGACAATGTTTTTGCATATCCAATGTCTAATGTTTAGTACAATGTGAGAATGTTGAATGTTGAATACCGTGGATTGACTTGACTTGGCTTGGTTTGGATATCAATGTTTAATAAAGATGTTTTATGTTTTATCCTTCATCGTTTATCCATTGTAGATTTTGTAGTAATATAGTATTGTCCTATTTGCCGTTGATGGTGTCTTTGGTTTGGTCTTCATTCTTCATATTATCTACTATTTACTCTCCACACATTATACTCTGTAGATTGTAGATCGATCGATGGTAAACTCTACACTCGGGAGCCAGCAGCTACTTGTACATTGTACACAGAACAGAGCAGAGTGTAGAGTGTAGAGTGCATATGCATAATATAAATATGTAGGGAAAAAAGGAGTGTACATCCATCTGTTCTATAGTCTAGAATCTAGAGGTAGATACACAATACAGAGCTCTTAAGCACAAGTAATAGAGCATGAACAGAGAACAGAGTGGAGAGTGGAGAACTGGAGACTCCAGCTCGGTTTCCGAATTCACCCGTTCCAGTCAACCCGATGGGAAAATTCATAGAGAGAGAGAGGCGAATAACCTACACACTATAATATATAATACACATGGCACATGCATACCTACAACATGTACAACATAACACACAAACCCCAAAACACCAAATACAAAATACAAAATGTAAAAGGTAAAAGGCACAAGACTCAAAACTCAAGAGTCGAGACAGAAGACAAGACAAAAGTGACTTGACTCGTCACTCTTCACTCTTCAGCATGTCACTTGATACTTTACACACAGATTTTGTTCCCTGATAAACTTTACAATCTTTTCACCTTTCTCGGTTCTCCCTTTCACATTTTACCTTTTCTCTTTTACTTTGCACTTTCACCATTCCCAATTTTAGTTCTCCTCCCTCATTTCTTCGTCGGATTGGACTAAACTGGATTGGATTGCAGAGTTTCTTTTAGAATTTAACGATTTAACCCAGTTTTAAATTTTAAACAACTAATTCAGTGCAAAATAAAATATCAGCTTCAGTTGAAACTTACAGTTTGCAGTAACTAGAAAAATTTGGAATTTGGATTCCAGCTGCGTTGCTCCGTTTACCTTTTACCTTTTACTTTTCCTTCAGTGTTAGCGTACAAAATATCTAATTTAATTCATAATCCGTTTCTTTTTCCCATTTAAATCATCACAAAATAATAAAGAGACTGAATATTCAAGATTGACCATTGAATTGTCAACGTGTTAACGTGAAAAATCTGACAGAGATCAAAGTTTTGACAGTAACTTTATTTATGTGTTTAGCAATTCACTTCTCTGGAAATTTGTTTAGTAACTTTATTATATTATTCATGTTTCGGATTTCGGATTCTAGATGCTAACATAGCTGATAAAGTTGCTTCACAGTTGAGCGTGTGAAAAAGGAGTACAATTTTGTGAGCGGCGTTCAATTTTAACAATTCCATTGTTTTTTCTTAACCGTCTTTTCGTGTCTTTTGGAACTCGGGACTTGGAATTTGGAATTTGCAGCCTCTTTTGCGTAGAAAGTAGAAACAGAGGATATGTTTACTTTGTATTTACACATGTATAAAACCTGAACATTGAATATTGAATATTGAATACTGCAAATTGAATGTTGAATAGTCCATCATCCGAAACCAGAAACCGAAAACCCCAAAATGTTAAAGCTGGCGACGGGCAAAGAAGAGTGAATGACACAAGAAAGTTCTCCTTTTATGTAGATAAATAATATTATGAAAAGTTTTGATGGGCACAAAAGCATAAGAAAAGTCATTATCAAAAGCCAAAAGCCCAAGAGCTATAAAAGTTCATGTGTACTTCTAACGTGTAGAGTGTAGCGGATGCTTCATTATATCGAGTGCTGACATTCAGATTCGGATTCCGGATTCGACTATTACGGTTAACTACTCCACATTCAACGATCTACGCTCTATATTCAACATTCTGTGTATCGCCTCACAAATTTTATGAACAAAACTCTGGGTTCTGGAATCTTGAAACTTGAAACTTGAACGTCCGGAATCTGTAATCATTTTCAAAGAAGAAGGGAAAAGAACCTGCATAAAATTTCCCATATTTCCTGAATAAAAGACGAAGCTGTTGAATGTGGAAGAAATAGGACATTTTTTTAAGTGTACGATAAAAACAAAGTGCCCTGATTATTATTGTGATGACATAATTTTTTCGGCCGTTTTTTTCTGCATTTCTGCTCACCTTATAAAATTTATCAAAATCAAAGGTATGAAGCATTTTTCTGCATGTTTCAAACACTTGTTTCTTCTTTTCTCACTAATCTTTCAACTTTCAAGCTTTCAAGCTGAACCAGAAAAATGAAGGAAAGTTTTCTTGTATTTTTTATTCTAGATTCTCGATTCTAAATTTGAAATACTAGAGAGAGGAAAATGTTGATAACTTTGTGCTACTCGGTATTGACGTGGCTGCAGTCCAGACATCGGAATGAAGTGTTGCAATGGATTGAAGATGTTTGTGTCAAGAATTGTGAAAGCTCACTCGTCCTCATCCGAGATGACAGTGCGGATGATGACATTCGAAGTGGGTCTTCCAGCAGAAGTAGAAGTCAAAGTAGAGACCGAGATCGAGATCGAAGTGGTAGTAGAGAAAGAGGCGGAGGAGGAGAATCCAGTAGCAGCCGATGTGTCAGTCGGAGTGAGAGTCACAATGAAGAGGAATTCACTCTAAGGAATTTTAATAGTGGACGAAGTAGTCGTAATCATAATTTTCGAGGGAGTACAAACAGTCTGAAACAAGTCTCGGAATTATGCTACACAACGATCAAGAGTCAAAAATTAATATTTCAAGAGGATCGAACTAAGGCACTTGCACTTTTTCCATTGGTGAGTCAATTACCACTTTCCACTTAAATCAAATTTGAATTTTGCAAAGCGAATCAAAGTAGAAGTTTTTATTTCAATTTTCAATCTTGAACAATTCGGACGCCGTTCATTATTTTTAAACGTCTTTGAGCTGAAATTATTGATCAGATAACATGAAATTCCTTGTAAACTCATTAGTTAATAACACTTGATATATTAAACTTAAGCCAATTCATTATGATTTATTATGTACTTATGTATTAAATGCATAATGCATGTCAATTTGTCTACTATTTTTCAGCAAGTGGTCGACCTTCATTCGTTCACTGCATTTCACAATACGAAAATTGAACATTTTAATCGAGAAGAGGAAGAGCTCCACAAATTTTATATTTTAGTAGAGGCGACTCCAGGTGCCATTCAAAGGGAAAGTTATCGACGGGTTAGTTTCATTAATCATTAGCTTTTATTCTCAATATATTATCCTAATTTTTATCATTTTTAATTCGTCTCTCATTTTTTTTCTCTCTCTTTCGTTTGCACATCGATCCAAACGAAACCCACGCACGAGCTCCTTGTTTTTGAATGGACAGCTGACAAAAAAAAGAGAAATATTTTTTATAAAATTTGTAATTAATTTTAATTGTGTATTTAACGTTTAATTGTACAGTTTTCAAAGTTTGGTGAGATAACAGCCTGGAAATGTGGATCACCTGAACTTGCTTTGATTTTACTTTCAGACACAAATCAATTAATAGGTGAGTTTTATTCAGACTTCGGACTTTTTCATTTGCAATTTTTTTTTATATCGCTCTAGTTTGTTTGTATTGAATATTGAATAGACAATTAATTCGGGATTTTAATCTTGTTTTTGAACAGACTTGATGCACATATTTAGACTGGGAAAAATTATTCTAGACGGAGGTTGGCGTGTGTTGTAAGTAAATAAAAAGTAAAATAGACGAAAGATAGAAATACAAAATACAAAACAAAAATACTTATTTGTCTTCACATTGCGTGTCAAACCTTGATAATAGTAAAATTGAATGATATGATTATTTCTGTCTGAATTGATGCAGACGAATAACAACAGTTTCAATCGAAGGACCATTCGGGACGTTAATTAGAAATGATGTTGTGCAACCTGACAAAAACTTGACTCCGGGTGATTTGCATAGGCTATCTTCAGGTATTTTTGACCGAGAAAAAGGAGATCGTGAAACTCCAAGTGGAACTCCAAAAAAGTCTCTGTCAAAACATGATATTGCTACAATAAATGAGGAGAATACACCGGAAGACTCTCTGGAAATTGATGATGATACATTAAATGAAAAACTTCCAAATTGGTATGATCGCTCGCCTAAAAAAAGATCCATCACCACCATCTCAAACGCAGATGTAAATATATCTTTTTTACTATTGTTTTTCCCCTAAAAGCTTTACTATAATGTTATAATAAAATATAAAATGTAGATGAATAATAAATTTAAAAGAACAAAAGAAATCCTAATTAAAATAATTATAAAAAGCAATAATAATAATTTTTGTTTTTTTATTCAAATATGAAATAGAAACAAATATTCTCCGGTCGCCGTCGTGTAGGAAGTTTTTGTTCCAGTACTTTGAATAGTAGTAGATCCTCTAGTTTAGCATCACTCCTCTTGTGTGCAAAATCCATGAGTGTTGATGAAGAAGAAGATTCCGGTCCAAGTTCAATCAATTTGATAAATTCATCTAATAAAATTCCATATGGTTCCAGAGCACTTCAACATCAATATTCCAGTTCCAGTCAGAGTCAGAGTAAACAATCCCTTGAAAATATGTCCACTTCAAATTCCCATTTAAATTCTGTGGGTGCTGGTCCAAGAATAAATTTATTTGACGGTAGTAGTAATAAAAAGAGTAGTAGTCAATCTAATAGTCAAGTGACGAGTCCATGTAGTGAAACTCCGAGTCATATTCTTTCAAACATTCCTTCAATTCCTGGGCCAAACGGAAAACCAAAAAGTTTATCTGCATTTTCATCCCCTAAAAGAACACTCACCTCCTCCGCCTCTTCGCACATGGTGAAACGGACACCAAATCGACTTGGAAAACCTCCTAATATTTTAGTACTTTGTGAAGATTCAAAAAAGAGGGGAGAAGTTGCAAGTATTTTGAAATCCATGTTAGCAAATGATAGGTAATTTCAATAATATTTTATATTTTTAGCATGAAGTAAAAAAAAGTATAATAAAAAAAATACTAGTATTCTAAAATGTCATAATTTTTATTGTATTTTGTTTTATTTTAGGTATGCAATTTATGATATCAGATGGAATCAATTGAGCACAGGCGGTTGGCAAGATCAAACGGCTATGTTAGTTCTTAGTGGAAAAATCCCGGATAAAGAGGCAAACATTCCAATTCTCCTTTCATTTTTGGGAGACGGTGGAAAATTGTTTGCGTGGTGCTGTGAAAATTCTCCGTTTGGGCCACAACAACCTCAACCTTCATCCGATAGCAACAAATCCAGTAAACAAAAGAGCGTATTAAATTATGGATCCTGTCAGACTCATCCTCTTTCAATTACTCCTCCGATTTGGAGTGCAACAAAAGAAAAGGAACTTCCAACGGGTTTTCCTAAAATCCTAGAGACAAATGATTCTGAAGGATATTCTAGACCATTAACATCTTCTGTCTTTGCTCGGGTTAAGACTTCAAATGAAACTGTAATTATGCAATTGGACGGCGGTTCTCTCGGAGGAAAATCTGTTTTGTCCAGGGTAAACCAAAAAATACAAATAAAAATGTAAAATGCATACAAATTACAAAAATAATAACAATAATTATTATTTATTTTAATTTTATATGCACAATAATAATTATTATTTTTGTTTTAAAGGTGAATTTTGAGGACAGTAAAGATGAAGAGAGTTCTCTCGCACTACTTTCAATTCTCCTCAGTCAAAATCTAGGAATTGACTGCACTCGTATTAAAAGTCCAGAGTATACACCTGGATATTTACTCGGTGATTTTATGGTAAATATGAAACTATTTTTTGCTGCTACTACTAATAATAAATAATAATGATGATTGTTACGATGTTTTTAACTTTTCATTTATGGATATATTTTCATGTTGTATGTATTTATTTCTTGTAGAAAATAAAAGATTTCCTCGCTTCTGTCCCGACGGTCGTACAACAACAAAATTTAACTATCGAGTGGATACCTCGAGGTGAAAAAGGGTCAAAACCAAGTCATGAAAAACTACCTGTCAAAACTCTCGAGTGCCCTCCTAATTTTTCTACTCTAGATTACTACAATGTAATTTGATATTTGATATTTAATGACTCAACCTATTTTTTATTTACTTATTATCAGCTGCACAAAAACAATAAATGATAAATAACGACTGGATTTTGCTGATTTGTACAGAACTTAAGTACGAGAAAACTGGGCCGAATCGTAATTTACACGGACGTCATTACTTCTGCGATGCATGTATTTAATGGACATTCACTTAGACATGGACTTGTCGTCGTTGCCAGGAGACAAACAGCTGGGCGAGGTGTGTACAATAAACAATAATAATAATAATAATAATCATAATTATATATTATTATTGCATGTTTTTATTAAATCTTTTTGTTTTAAAACTTAGGTCGAGGAAAAAATATCTGGTTGAGTCCAGAAGGCTGTGTGAGTTTTACAATTCAATTGGATATCAAATTAGACTCGCAGTTGGGTCGTCGACTTCCTCTTGTTCAACACATTGCAGCTCTCTCCGTAATTTTAGCCATACCAAATCACAAGGTACTTTTTATATTTTGTATCCATTCAAATCAAATTTTAGTATGACAAAAAGACAAAAGTAAATTCAGATAAATGGTAGTTTTGTCATATGTAATATAATTCATAATTTGTATTTTGTATTGCGTAGGAAATTAATTTGAGACTAAAGTGGCCGAATGACATTTACCTGAATGACCAGAAAATCGGTGGAATTTTAACAGGTAAAATCCATAATCCATGTTTAAAAATAAAAATAAAATTGGTACGAAAAAACAAGGAAAGGCTTACTTATGCAAATTAGTTTACCTGGACAAATAATATTGACTGCGACCGAGCGCTTTAATCCCTTTCCTTTTTTCAAGCCTTTTTTATTTTTAACCACTTCTAGGATTTTTGTGTAAAAATCCTAGAAGTCGTCCCTAACCATAAAATTGGTAGTAATTTTTATTATTTATTATGCCAGCATAAGAACGATGATTAATGATTATTTTAAACTTTATACAGAGAGTCGAGTTGTGGGAACCACGGCCACAGTTGTTGTTGGAATCGGTGTTAACTTGTCCAATGACCATCCTACAGCTTGTCTAAATTCCGTAAAAAAACAATCATAAATAAATTGAACTTGCTTCACAAGTCAAAATATAAAATAAGTAATAATAATAATGATAATTATTATTAATTTTAAATTTTAACAGAGCCTTGGTGATAAGGAAAAATTATCGTCGCCCACATTTGTCGCCAAATGCCTTTCTCAAATGGAACTGATTTTGGACAACATTGAAGCTGGTGGTTTGGATTCCGTCTTATCAGACTACACGGAGAATTGGATTCATAATATGGATGATGTTGTAAATGTGGAAGTGAATGGAGGAAATTTTGCAGAGTGTACTATTTCTGGAGTGGATCAATTCGGCTTTTTGAGAGTGGCGGATGTCAACTCAGGTCATGTGTTTAGTGTTGCTTCAGATGGAAACTCTTTTGACATTACAAATAAACTCATTGCCATTAAAGAGGCATGAATCAACAATAATAATTATTATTATTGAATATTCAATTTTGAATTTTCACAAAAAACAAAACGTATCTATAAAATTTAGTCAATGTACAAAATACAAAAAGAAGGAAGAAGAAACAGGTACAAGAAAATTAACAATCAACAATCAAAGGAACAATACTGTGTGAAGCCAACCCAATTTAATCCTATTTCAAATTTCAAATGCTCTTCAACGTCTTCTCATCATGAACTTGTGCCATTTTCCTACAAAAGAAAAGAAACCAGCGTCAGTTTTACCTGTCTTTTTTTTGAAGAGCAAACTTAAAATGTAATTGTGTTCAAATTTTGAGATGAGTCTCATTAGACTAGTTTTATTTCGTATTTTATATAGAATCGTTCGAGTTTGTAGTGTATAAATATTTTTGTCGTTTTATCCTATTCAAAACGCTAACAAAAGCGAAGCCAAGTGTAGCGATCGCCTTTTGGCTTTGACATTTTTCAAATGTATTTATTTTGAATTTTGAATTTTTAATAATACGAGAGATAAAAGATGTAGCTTAAATTGTAAAAATTAATGTAGATAATTTTTCTTGAAAAAAATGTGATATAATTAAAATTCCAAAGAGTCACATCACACAACAAAGCAAAAAACAAATTATATATAAAATATTATGCGCTTATTCTTATGAAATAAGAAGAAAGAGAGAAAACGTAGAAAATAATAGTAGTTTCATTATCATTGTTATAAATAATTAAAGTGAGTGCTGAACTAATAAGCAACAAATTAGAGAAATATTATTATACGATATGTTCAGGAGAAAACGTAGTCGTTTGTATAAAAAACAAAAAATGTAAGCTTGATAAATGATAAAAATATCAAATATCAAAGCATTATAATAATATTGTACAATATTTAATCTTGTATGTAGAATGTAGATCGATGAAAAGTATTGAACATTTATGCAGCTGTGAAATTGCAGGGAGGTAGAAAAAGAGAGAAAAATCTGTAGATTCAGATTCTTATGAAAATTTATAAATTATCTTTAGTATTTAGATTGAATAGGCAGAAGACAGAAAAAAATGCATTGATTGTACAACGCACTATACGATATACGATACGAAATATACTTATAAATGTACTGTAATATTTGATATGATAGAAAAAATTGAACAATAATTTAATTAATTTATAAAATATTATGTGCTCGCATTTGAGAAAAATGTTAAAGTTGAAAGTTGATACAGAGAGAGAATACAGAAAGAAGCAGAAACCAAACAGAACTTGTGTGAAAAGTGAAAAGTAAGTACATAATTTTTAGCTGAAGGATTCTGGGATTCTGCTCGGTGCTCGGCCAGTATGATAAATTATTAAATATTAATGCAAACATTGAGTACTTATTATTATTATTTATTATTTTGCATTCCAAATGATATTAATTAATTAATTACTAATTATTATAAAAGTGTGACTATAAATTCAAATAATAATTATTATTGTGGTAAAAAATAGCCTTCAACTCTTCTCATTGTTATTTAAGTATGTTTAAATATTGAAAAATATGAAACTACGTTTTAGAATAAATAATTATTTCTAAATGTTTGTTACATGTATTTGCATTTAAATATGATTAATTTTTATAGTAGTGCAAATAAATTCCAATCGTAATTTCCAATTCCAACTCGTCAAATATTTACTTGAGCGGATCGTCATATTTATTTACATGTTATATATTTTCATCCTATTTTTATGTACAGATAGATTTCATTTCATGTAAATTTATGGAGCGTGGACATGCATTTTTACCTAAGCACTTAAATACTTACAGAATAAAAGGAAGGCTAAACATTTTTGTTTAGGTTGAAAATTACTTGCTGGGACTGTTATTTAGGAGAGTGAATATTGGGAAAATGTACTCAACTCAACGCTTCTCATTTTCATGTCGCCCCAAATGCAAAAATATTATGAGCATTTTCCTTAAATGTGAACAGCTTTGAGTTCAGTTCTCTCTCCGTGCAAACGGAATACGAATTCTAGATGAAATTTTCCCATTCAACACTCAACATTCGACTCCCTTCACAAAACAAAAGTTGGGAAATGTCGCAAGTGATAATGAATTTTCATTGACAATTGACAGTCAGAACTCACAACTCACAACTGCTCATCACTTTGTACTTTGTACATTTTTGATTTGTTCATGAATCATGTGAAAGCTTTTATTTATTAATTGAATTCATTATTTTCATTATGTGTCTATTTGAATGTGATGAGTAAATCGACAATCTGTTGGCAAACATAGTCGAGAAAGTTGGGTAAACTGTCCCTCTCTATTTTCCCGAAATTACTAATTTTGATCTGAGCGGGTGGAGTTGCCCTCACTTGTCTTTTGTACGCCTCCGTCCTCCCGTCTCTCGAGTGCACCGGGATTTGTTGACATTTTGTCAGCAGCTCCATTTTGAATTCCTCGAATCCTTCCTCAACTTGATATGCCTTGTAAAACTCGGCGATGAATTCGATGAAACCATTGGCAAAGGCAAAAGCATGGATGAAAGCGTACAAAGGATTGCTGAAGCCAAGATGAATCATGCCGAAACCACCCGCGATGGACGTGACCAACGCCATGTTTTTTATGGTTGAGATCGCCAGAGCAAATCCAAGTTGGAAAAGATGAACTCGCGTCCTTAATTCATTCAGCTTAAGTCTCGCTCGCTCCAACCGAATTCTCACCGGTTTTTTTGCACATCTACAATGTTAATTTTAATTTCAAAATTACTGATATTCATCCTTAATTTAAAAAAAAGGGTAACAATTCAAAAATAGGAAAAAATACATAGAAAAAGTACCTGATTTTTTCCATTTCTCTCTGTACCAGTTTTGGAAATGCCTCCACAAAGAACACGATCATAAAACCTCCATAATTTGCAGCTGCAAAATAGTAGAGAAAAGCCATCATTTCCGGAATCATGTAGAGGAAAATTAGGGAGAAGTGTTCCATTTTGGGGTCAAAAAAAGAGCCCAGGAGCATCGGAAAGCCCGGGTCCGCGATGTAGAGAAGGGGCACCGCAAAAACTGCGGGGTAGAGCATAAACGGAGAGAAGCAGAGCATAAACTCTCGAATATTTT
>JAQGBH010005640.1:0-13945 GCA_034698265.1 Sminthurinus aureus | reverse complement strand
ACAAGAATATTTTACAGTATATCGTATACGAGTTGATGCCTTTATTTACATATAGCACTCACTCACATATACTAACATGGTAGCAGATCTGTAGGAAATATCTATCGGAATTTCAAGTGTAATTTTGAAGAAAAATCGTGATTTTTGTAAAATTTTAATTGACTTTTAGGAACGTGAAACTTTATCTCATTCAGGAAGTGAAACACATTTAGGAACGATTCCAGAAACTTGTGATTTTACGTGTGTTTGAATAAAAGTTTGTGAATTTTGAAAGAATTAAAATCAAAAATTGACTTTGAGTTTTGAACTTGTGTGAGAGAAATTTAAATATTGAATTTGTGAAATGTTGAAGAATATTTAAATCGTGAAAAATTCATTTAGCTATTGCTTTTAGCTTGAAAAGTGAATTTTGTATCGAAACGTGGAAATTTCAGTGTTTGAAATTTGAAAACGTTGACTTTGAACCTGACTTTTGTGAACTTCTGTGTGAAAATTTGTGGCAAATTCATTTAGCTTGTGCTGTAAGCTTGAAAAAGTGAATTGTGTCAACTTTAAACAGAATAAAATTGTGAATTTCAAAATTGAATTTTGAAAATTCAAACGAAAACTTTTCTACTTTGAATTGACTTTTGTGTGAAAATTTCTTGTGAGGAATTCATTTAGCTTTTAAGCTTGAACAAGTGAATTTTGTGAAATTTCAACAAAGTGAACTGTGAATTTCAAAAGTGAATCTTTGAAATTTGAACTGAAAACTTTTATTTCTGAACTTGAGTTGTGTATTTTTCTGTGAAAAAGAAAAATGGGTGATTCCAAAATTGACCGTCTTCGTGGTGATAATTTTCTTCGTTGGTCCAATCAAATTGAAACGGCTATGATTCGACATGATTTGTGGGATATTGTGACAGGAACTGAAGCCAAGCCTGTTGTGACTGGTTCAGTAACCGCTGCAGACCTCAAAGCTTGGGTCAAGAAAGATGCTTTCGCTCGAGAAATAATTCAGCAGTCGGTAAATGATTCTCAATATACCCACATAATGACTATCAAAAATGCGAAAGATATGTTTGAGAAACTTAAAGAAAAGAACTCAGACGCCAGTACTATCAACAAAGATTTGACTATGAGAAAATTCATGAATTATCAAATGAGACATGATCAAACTCCAGAAGAAATGATGGATGAAATTTTGAATCTTGTTCTTTCCCTTGAATCTCTTGGTGACAAAGTTGCCGACGCAAGTGTCATGAACAAAATTGTTGATTGTCTTCCTGAATCATATGAGAATTTCAAAGAAAATTGGGAAATGAAAGAAGCCAAAGACAAAACCGTTTCAAATTTGAATCTTCAACTAAAAGCTGCAGTGTTACGTCGAAGTGTCAAAGCCAAGAAAGATGAAGAAAATGGTGCTGTTGCTTTCCGTTTTCAAGGAAATTTTGATCAAGGAAAGAAAAATGGTTTTGGAAATGGAAATCGTCAAAGAAATGGAAATGGTCAAGGAAACGGAAATGGAAATGGTGGTCAAGGAAAAGGAGGAGCTCAAAAGGGCGGAAAATTCAAAGGTAAATGTCATTTTTGTCAAAAAGTCGGCCATTTAAAGAAAGATTGCCGCGCCTTTAAAGCTCAACAAGAAAAAGAAAAGAAAGATCAAGGAAAAGGAGGATTTGAAGATGAAAAAGCCCGCGCGTTCACTTGGCGACTCAACGCTGCTCATAATAATAATGGGGGCGAATGGATTAGTGATTCCGGAGCAACTCATCATGTTTGCGGTAATAAAGAATTTTATTCCACTTTTGAGGCATTTGAAAATAATGGCCCAAAAGTTCTCCTTGCTGACAATGTCTCGATCACACCCGTTGGAAAAGGACGAGTTACACTCGAGGCATGGGTCAATGAAAAATGGCAAGTCTGTACAATGGACAATGTTTTGTACATTCCGGGAGGAGCGAATCTTTTCTCTGAGATCGTCTTATCCCAAGAAGGTTTTAATATCCTTAGAACAAAGAATAAAACTGAATTTATGAGAAAAGAAACTGGACAGGGCCCAATGGCTGAATTCATCAATGGAGCATTCATCATGAAATTCCGCCCAATTCAAAATGTTGTTCATCTTCGTCTCAGTAAATTCATTCCCAAGAGTCGTTGTGCAGAAATTTGGCACCATCGACTGACTCATATCAACAGCAATTATATCATTGAAACAGCCAAAAAGGGAGCTGTGATTGGACTTGACTTGGATGAAGTCAAAGGTCATTACAATTGTCATGATTGCCAAATTGGGAAACAATCCAGAAATCCATTCCCAAGATCCAATTCACCTCACAAATTCAAACCCGGTGAAAAATGGCATGCGGATTTGGCTGGAAAATTCCGTGAGGCATCACTTGGAAAAGCTGTGTACTACTTGCTTTTGAAAGATGATGCTACAGGATATCGTCATGTTGAATTCCTACAAAGAAAGAATGAAGCGGAAGGGAAAATCAAGAATTTTCTCAACTTTATGGAGAACCAAACCGGTGTCTCTGTAAAAGTTTTCATGAGTGACAACGGTGGAGAATTTATCAACGTTGGTCTCCGAACATTCTTTTGGGAAAAAGGAATCAAGCATGAAACTTCAGCTCCATATTGTCCCGAATCCAATGGAAAAATCGAGAGAGAAAACCGCACAATAAAGGACTGTGCAAGGACTATTCTTTCCGCTTCTGGACTTCCTGAGTCACTTTGGGCTGAAGCCGTGAATACAACTGTGTATGTGCATAATCGTGTACTAGATAAGCAGAGTCCAGAAATTACTGCTTATGAGGCTATTTTCAAAACAAAGCCCTCCCTTGCTCATTTGAGAATTTTCGGCTGTGTGTCATTTTCCCACATCCCAAATCCGCTACGAACAGCTTTTGAGCCCAAGGGAAAGAAATGTGCTCTTGTGGGCTACACCGACGACAACAAGAAATATCGTCTCTATCATGAAGAGACGAATGGAATCATTCTGTCAAGAAATGTCACTTTCTTTGAGGATGAACCAGATGTTGTCACCATTCCAAACAAAGTGGATGAAAGTGTTCAAACTCTAGAACAACCTGCTGCTGGTCCATCTGGAGTTCCAACTCCACAACCACAACGTCGTGTCATCACACCACAACCATTTTTTGAAGATTGGTCAGGTGATGAAGAAGACCAAAATGGCCAAAATAATGATAGTAGTAGTGAAGATGATGAATTTTTCACCACTCCTTTGGGCCAATTGTTCTCACCGTATCGACAACAAAAGAAAAATGTGTCAACTCCACAGCAACAAAAGCAACGGAATGAGCCACAACAACAACAACAACAATCTCCAAGTGCATCAAGTGCACCACCACAACCCCAAATGCAAGATGTGACCATCTCAACTCCCAATGGAGATGTCACAACTACAGTTCCAGTTGGTCAAGAAACTGAAATTGTCGTTCCAAGACCAAAGAAAAACACCTGGCAGTGGTATTACCCTAAAGAAACCAAAACCAGACTCAGACCAAGAAAGAACAACAACAACAACAATCAAGATGAGGATAATGATGGTCAACCCAGAGTTTTTGCCTCAAAAGTGATTGTTGAGCCACAAACTTTTAAACAAGCTTTGTGTTCCCCTGAAAAGGAAAAATGGGCTGCAGCAATGATGGAAGAATTTGAGAGCCAGGAGGCGAACAAATCATGGAAAATCGTTGACCGTCCAGCCAATACAAAACTCCTTGACACAAAATGGGTGTACAAGGTGAAAGAAAATCAAGATGGAACCATCAGTCGGTTCAAAGCTCGACTCGTGATCCGAGGCTACAAACAAGAAGAGGGTGTTGATTTCTTTGACACTTTTGCTTCTGTCTGTCGCTATGAGTCGATTCGGCTGCTCTTGAATATTGCAGCATCTCAAGATTTCTACATTGAACAATTTGATGTGAAAACTGCTTTTCTTCACGGCGACTTGAAAGAAGACATTTTCGTCAAAATGCCTCAAGGATATGAAATTGAAGACAGAACAAAAGTGCTTCAATTGCTCAAAAGCATTTATGGACTCAAACAATCCCCTAGATGCTGGTTTGAGAAATTTGCTGCAGTTTTGTCAAAACTGCATTTCAAAAGGAGTCAAACTGACCCCAGTGTTTTCATTGGAAAAATCGAGGGAAAGTGCATCATCGTCGCCCTCTACGTTGATGATGGCCTTGTCATGTCCAAGAGTAAAGCTCTTGTCCAATCGCTATTGAAACAAATTGCAACTCAATTTGAAATCACCAGAGGTCCCCCAACAAATTATGTGGGACTGGAAATCCAAAAAGGAGAAACTGGAGTCATCACAATCACACAGAAAAAGTATGTTGAAAATCTCTTGTCAAGATTCAACATGAATGACTGCAATCCTGCCAGTGTTCCTCTCCAGCCCTACACTGAACTTGAACCTTCATCTGCCCCTGATGAAAGTTTCCCATACCGTCAACTCATCGGCTCTCTCATCTTTTTGGCTAAATGCTCAAGACCCGACATTTCATTTGCCGTTTCCAAACTTGCCCAGTTCATGGTGGGATTTGATGAATCTCACTGGAAAGCAGCAAAAGGAGTTTTGAGATATCTCAAAGGAACAGCCGATTTGGGAATTTCATATTATCCCGGAGGAAATATGAAACTGTGTGGATACACAGATTCTGACTATGCTGGATGCAAAACCAGCCGGAGATCCACAACTGGACTTGTCTTTTTGCTGAACGGATCAGTTGTCAGCTGGTCCAGTCAAAAACAATCTTGTGTTGCTCTTTCCTCAACCGAGGCGGAATATGTCGCCGTCGCATCTGGAGGACGAGAAGCCGTTTGGCTGAGAAATTTTCTCAGTGAATTGGGATTTCCACAAAACATTGCAACTGAAATTCTCGTTGACAATCAAAGTGCCATTCGTCTTGTGAAAAATCCAGAGATGCACAGTCGAACGAAACACATTGCCGTTCGTTACCACTACATCCGTGAGTTGGTGGCGGAGGAGGAAATTTACGTCGACTATGTCAACACGAATGATCAACTTGCGGATTGTCTCACCAAACCACTTATGAGACAAAAGCTGGAGGAAAATCGCTCCAGACTTGGACTTGAGGACTCAAAATCCAAAAAGGAGGAAGTGAATTCAAGGATCCGACTGAATTCAGCCAGAGTCCAGTGGTGGTTGCCAAACTTTGCTCTCTTGTTCCTCATGTTGACCACAGTATTCGGATCAAATCCACATGAACCACCTGTCATTTGGAGGAAAAGTGACACCAAAGTCACCACCGGTCACCAACAAGTCAATGGTATGATTACTCTTCTTGACCCCTGTGTACTGATAACAAACAGTACAGTCCACTTGGATCTGAGGCCGGAAGCCATTGCAAAATGTCAAGAATTGTACCACAAACATGTACTTGAGACTCTTGAACTGATGTGCCCACCCTTACATTGGTCTAAAATCGGACATCATCATCTAGAAAAGAGAATTGTTCCACTCCTCATCCTAGGATTCATTGCAATTGCCGCAGTTTCTAGTCTTGGAATTGCAGGAATTGCACTCGCCTATCAAAACACTAATTCAATTATGGAATTGAGGGACCGAGATGCAGAAATGTCCAAAATGTTGAATGAAGTGGAAGCTCAAGCCAAATCCAGTTTTGACCGTGATGTGAATATGACTTGCCGTGTGAATGAAATTGTTGAAGAGCTCGGAATTCATCAACAGGATTACAATGAGCTTAAGGGAAAGTCAGTGGGATTCAATTTTATTGTTGCCTTCGTGGTAAACAAAATCATGATGGCCAAACACATTGTCGAGGTAGCCCGTGAACTCTGGGCCCAAGGGAAAGTGAGTGCCAGTTTTCTTGAACTCTTTGGGATCAAATTGCCTTGTGGAGATAATTGCCCTATTCATCTCGCCCAAGCTCAAAGATGCTCTCTGCTTGAAAATGGAACCAAACTTTTCGTGGAATTTGCTGTTCCCGTCACCAGCGACGATCTTACCAAAGTTGATGCTGATGCATTTTTCTTGAGGCTTGTACATGGAAACAAAACGTGCACTGTTGTGTACACTGGACCCAAAAATGCCATTCTCTCTACCAAAGATAAATGTGTCCATGAGATCAACGTGAGTGATGATACAAAGTATGATCACATACTTGAACCATCCGGAGGATGTATGCCTCAAATAAACTCTACAACTGAAACTCGTCATTTCAGTGTCGAGAGATGTGAGGACTCCTATCCAGGAGACGAAAGGAGATTTGTCCAAATCAAACCCACAAACAAGGAATTCAAGGTTTATTGTCCAGGATCCAAACTCAATTTGGAAGGAGTGACTAGACCGTGTCCAGATGATGTCTTCACTGTTCCCCAAGGAAACAACTTTGAGATCAACGATCTGAAATACCAAGGATCACAGATCAGTCTTGTCCACCAGGAGACACAGGATCCAGTGTTCACTTCAAAAGTGAATTGGCACCTCCAGCCCAAAATCAACTGGACTTCCCTAAAAACGGATATGCGGACCCTGGGAGAATTTCATGAACTCCACATGTCCCCACCAGTCCATTATGTCCACAACTACTGGTCCACAATTGGTTGTGTAATTGTCATCCTCATACTCGTCGGTTTCATCATCTACATGTTCAAGAAACGAGAGAATCAGCCCTTGAGATTTACCATTACAGCAACCCCTTCTGCTCCCAGTTTTCCAGAAGCAATCCAGATGGAAAACATGAACCACAACGGAAGAACCCCAGCAATCCAGATGGAAGCCATTGGCCACAATGGAAGAATCCCAGCAATTGAAAATTGAATATTTATATGAAATATGAATTATGAATGTAATCTCATTGTAATTATTGATGTGTGTAAATTTTTCAAAGATCGAGGGAAAGTGTGATGATACATTATTTATTATTTATGTAATCATTATAATTATTATCATGTCTATGATATATACACATGTGAAATGACATGTGTATGTGTGTGTGTAATATTACTATTACTACTACCACTACTTATTATTATGTATATGTTTTATACATAGGAAAAACACAAAAAGTATTGTTTATTGTGTGTATATTTATACATGAATATTAGTGAATGTATTATGTATTATGTCATGTGTAGTGTATTCTGCGTAATACACTCTATTCTATTATTATATTATTATAATGTGTGTGTACTTTTAAGTGCACACGGCACTAGTGTGTTTATGCACACGGTACTAAAATATATTGTACAAATGTCATATTTAGTGTGTGACTCAATTCTTACTCTAAGAATTGAGAATTAGAAAGTACAGCGTCCAATTCCAGCTTTCCTGGAAAAGCTATGAGACAATCTATGTAAAAATTTCGAGCGGCTCTCTCTCTCTCTGAGTACCTTTCACCAAGCCTCCGAGAGCCCTTAGCGTACTAAGTACCTACCAGTCTTTAACTAACTCTTAACCTGTAAACTCTCTTCTCTCTACTTACACTATGAATAAAACCTCTAAGTTTTAACAAGAATATTTTACAGTATATCGTATACGAGTTGATGCCTTTATTTACATATAGCACTCACTCACATATACTAACACGTTCCTCTACTCACTTCTATGTCAAATTTCCATTTAATGAATTGTTGTAGAAATTTTACTGAGCTGTAAGCTAACAGAAACACAATTTTTATGCACTACTAATTGCAAAGAAAGGCAGCGAGCGAAGCGAGCAGAAAATTTTTAAAATTCTGTGTGCAAAAATCATTTGGAGAATGTATTTTGTGTATAAAATCCCTACAATTGCGATTCCGGGACATTTCGCGTCCCGGGACACAACCCTCGATTCCGGGACTGTCCCGGCGAATCCGGGACGGTTGGCAGCCCTATTTCCAATTAAAACCACAGAGCTTTAAATACAACTGACTTTATTGTACTTTTAACTCGCAGTTTATGGCTAAGTTTGTGTGTACTTAACAGAGAGTTGGTTAAATTTATGAAATGGTTGAGACTTGAAATTGAAAACAGAAAATCAAACGAGGAACATTTACGAAAACATTTCTGGGTTTCTTTTCCAGAACAATTCTTTAATCTTTCCTCAGCCAAAATGGACAAATGTGATACAAATGAATGCGATGAATTGATCCAACTGCATATTCGAATGCAGGAAACGGGAGTAAATTTGTGACTATGGAATCTTCACTCGGTAAGTTTGGGAATGAATGAAAATTATGAAGCGCAAATGAGTTGATGCTGATCAAATTTTGATTCTGGAGTAAAAGATCTAAAATTCTGTACGCGCTTTTACAATGCAAAAAACGTCAAAACTTTTACAATATTTTTGAAAACGTTCTAAAGCAAATTCTCAAGTTGCTGATTTCCAAACAGGAAACCCGAACTGGATTCGATCATATGTAATTTAAAATTTAAGTTTGTTTTGGCTCAGTTTTTCTAAGTCACAAAGACTTCGAGAGTCAATTATTTCAAACGGCGTCGAACGGATGCACAAAATCCCAATGATTTTAAGCCCTTTAAATCCTTAGGCATCTCAAATCACGAATCACGAATCGTTGTGATTTCAATTTCATTTGTAACCAGTAACCAGTGTCACAGGACACAGGACAATTCAAATAGAGCACAAAACGGTTCGGTACTTTTATTTATCGTTCTGAGATGAAATATGGAAAAATCCAACCAGCATTCAAACTTAACTATTTGTATTCAAATGGTTCATTTCATAAAACTTTAAAAATTAGTAAACAGTTTCAGGGAAATTTTTTGGAGTGTTTAAACGCCGTTTGGCGTTTTCTCGTGCTCCCCTACTTGACCTTGTTGAAGTTTCCGCTCTTTTCCAGAATTCCATTGTCCATCAGTTGATACTTTTTTTTGTCGGGTCCACAATACCTTTTCATCTCGCGTTTTTATCACGGGCTTCAACAGAAAACAAAACAAGTTGAGAATTAAGACTATGTGTTTGTATATTGTCGACGCTGCTCGTCTTTTTGGTCGTTTTTTGTGGGATTCTACGCTCAGCTTAAAGTCCAAAACAATCGAACAACGAAGCATACCGTCATTGCGCGAACAGTTTCCCACCACTCAGTAGTTTCCCAGCTTTAAATAGTTTCCCACTACTGCGTGAAAGTATTGAAATAGTTTCCCAGTGCAAATCCTATGCTGTTGCAATAGGTGGGAAGTGTATTTTAATCGTATACTTGCCCAGCTTCAAATAGTTACCCCCTACTCTCAAAAGTATTGAAATAGTTTCCCAGGGAAATTGCTCGCGCAATGACGGTATGTACCGGAAGTTTTCTGTAATTACAAAAATCCATAGCACCAGATTTGTTTATGTAGTAACTAATGTCTGTGTTTGCTTACGCATCCAAAAACGTTTTCACAATTTTTCAGCCAAACATCCGCATTTTCCCACGGGATCAAAGAGTATTAGTACTTCAGGTCAACAATTTTTACTTTTCGAGTGCCCCAATAAAACTGAAACGTTTGTCTCAAAATGAGAAACAAGTCCAGTTTCTTGACAAAGTTGTAAAATTAGAAAATCATGGATTATGAACTACTCACAAAATTTACAAACTTGACTTTTGGCATAAAAGTACTTTGACTCGCACAACGTTAGATTAATTACTTTTATCTGGAGTTCCATTTTTGTGGATTTTTTTCAGTCTTTCAGGGCTTTAATAATTTTTTCAAACAATTTCGTAATATCTTGCTCTAATACGTACTTGGCCATAAATTATAAATCAAACGTTCAAACTTACAGAGATTTAAGGAACTGGAACAAATATCACAGCATCAAATATTATGACTAGAAAATTGGCATTTACATCTAGTTTTTATTCATTCCACACGCGTTGCAAAATATCAAGGGTCGGAAGTGGTTTTAACCACTCTGGCTGAAACTGGTTTAAACCGTGGTTTCAACCGGCCTGGCAGAAACTCCAAGTGGCAAAAGTGGCTGAAACTGGCAGAAACCCATAAACGCAGAAGTTCTCAAAGAGCTTGAAAAAGTTTAAACGGCGTCAGAATCTTACAAACTGTTGAAAATTAGCAGAATAAATTGTACAATTCTGACGCCGTTTATACTTTTTCATGTCCTTTGAAACATTTTTATTCTACGGAGTTGGTTTTAACCATTTCTGCCAGTTTCTGTCACTTTTGCCGGTTAAAACCAGTTTCTGTCAGACCAGCTGACAAAAATGGTTTAAACCTGGCTTTTTCCTACCCTTGATTATATGACTTTGAAATTTGAGTCCTAATTGATAAATATGTTTCAACAAAACATCAACCCTGAACCCTGCACAAATTACGCTGTCGATATTTATGTATTCGCATTAACTTTCTACATTTAACTTGCTCAGTGTATTCAGAGTTCGGAGCAAAAGGCCAAAGGTCTTGAAAACAAAACTCTTGTTAAACAATTCGAATTGTGCATTATACATTTGAAAAATAGACAACAAGTTCTAGCGCGACCCAAATAAATCGCTCCTAAATAACCTTTCAAATTATTACAAAGTCTTTTAATTACTTTATATTCTGTAATACAATGAGCTCTATCTTTATTTTGATGCCACCTGAATACTGTAAAATATGCAGTTGATCCGTCAGAAAAGTTACCATAATAATTGATAATTGATAATAACTAAACCCAAGTAAACTGAGAACTAGAAATAGTTTGCAAGAATTATTCACACATGCTTTTAGTATGTCGTAGATATCTAATATCTACAGTATCTAATCTATTCTTCTTCCGGAAGCCATCGTCATGTGTACACATAAAATACTACACACAGAATAAATATAACACATAGATACTAGGTAGTACTCGAAGTTCCCTGTTTATTTGGTCTAGATGCTTCTTCTTTCTCGTGTAGAAGCTAGTGAAAGTTGGGCAAACTACACACAACACCATATACAATACAACAACACATTAATATTGACTTTAAGCTAAATTTCCAGCAAGAAATAACGTAGCAGGGTTTCTAGTTTCTATGGTCTTACATGTGAAAGGTGAAAGGGGAATCTATAATAAAATTCTTCCTGCTTTTCGTATGTCAATTGAAATTTTCCAGTTTAAACTTTTTTGCTACAATGCACATCGAAAATGTTTTACTTTTCTACAAAATTTGTAGTACGACCTACCACCTACGCAGTTTTATCAATCTTGTATCTAGTCTATCAAGATTAAAAACACTTTAAGATACTTGAAAACACTGTGAAAGAAACAAAGAATAAACAACGTCGTAAATAGTAAATAACGAGTAATGCAACGTCGAAAGTGGAAAGTCATAAGTCAAAATAGATCAAAAACTTTAATTCAGTTTTTTGTCATGCTATCTGCTACCTGTGTGAAGTACTTTTGTATCTAAATTCTAGATTCTAGATTCTAGGCATAGACATTTTGACAAGGACGAGGATATTGAACAACAAGAGTTTGATACATGAGCAACACGAGTTGAGCAAACTCTGACTAGAGGCTAAGAGCTACAGGCTACAGGATGGAGGTACGAATAATGAATAATATGATTGTACATATTATGTGTCTACATAAAAATACCTGAAAGTCGTAAGACTCCAATATACAAAAACAACTTGAAATGGGAAATGTAAGTTTTTTCTCCCGAAAAACTTGAAAAGTCAATCCCATGAGTGTCAGTTTACTTTATCATTTAATAAAAAACTTGAGACTAGATTCTAAACTCTAGATTGTACATGTGCACCTGTATGCTATAGTCCTCACAGTGATGTGGATTGTATATTGTTGATTGTTGATATTTTGGCGTAAATTAAAAAAGTGATTGAAATTTTTCATTTGGATTTTGAATCAAAGACGAGGAATAAAATTACATATGTACTCCAATTCCTAGAAATTGTAATTTGTAATAATTTAAAATGATCTGCATCTGCTTGAATTAAACTAGAGAAATGGAAAACATTGAACGACTCAAAGACATTTTGCTGTGTGCATGACGTCATCAACAAAAAGTTAGCCAGTGAATTGATAGTTGTAGAAAGACATTGATTTTTTGTGGATCTTCATCAAGTCACTTTTAAGTCCACTTCTTTGATATTAAATACATGACTGTATTAAATTTCTGCATTTCCTTTTCAGTTTTCAGTGACCTTTGGTAAAAACATGTGTATAAGAATTTGGGATAGATGCGTTCACTACGAGCATTTAACAACAACATTTTAACTTTTCAACTTTTCAACTCAAAGAAATGCTAAGCAGACACAAGAATATTACATTTAGCATTTGTTGTGTACGTGGTGTAGGACAGAATACAAACGAGAAATCGGACATAACTATATTTATCCTTGTAAAAACGTGAATAAAACATGGTTTATGGTATATTGTACGATACATTCATGTGTGAGATAGCAGATGACATTTATTAATAGGTGTTTATAACTTTTATGAATGTCAGACGTGTGTTTCACAACTTTTCACAGTTATTCCTGTCCTATTCTGCCTTTTCTTTTATCGATCGCATCTCCAATCTATAATATTTTTGAAACCAAAGTCCATACTCTAGTCTATGTCTATAATACTCAAAGTGTAAACTCTATACTGTATTCTTCTATCGTATGATCAGCTGCCATTTTTTCGTTTTCAAACCATTCAATACACGATAGATCTAGAATCTAGTTTATAGTTTATAGTTTTAAAAGTGTCCAAAAAAGTTTAGTTTAGTTTAAACTGGACACAGTGGACATCGGAATCCAGTCGACCCAAAAATAACGTAATGAAATCAGACAAGAAATAAGGAAACCTTTAAAATTACCTGGAAAAACTATCCGTAAAAGGAAAGGTAAAGGGAAAAAAGAGGGAAATGTATAAAGGGAAGAAGTGGAAGTAGTCTTTTATTTTGTTATATAAATCCATGTACAAATGTATAATAAACATGTAATGTATAATGTGCCCACCAAAATGTACAATTGACTGACAATAAAGTAAAACAGAATCCTCAAAATGAAAAAAGGAAACTGACAGAAAATGTCTGATATGGAGTATGGAGCATGGAGTGGACAGTAGAGGTTTAAGCCTCCAGTTTCCAGTCTCCAGGACTCAACAGACCTTTTAAATGATACAAAGTAAAATTTCTTTTTTTAAAAATTCCGATTCCTTTCCACATGAAATATCAAAAAAAGAAACCGTAAAAAGGAAGTTCTTTGATAGATCTGTTCCGTATTCTCCCAAACGAATGGCTATGTGAAGCATCCATTTAGTTCATGAGATCATGGAGTTTTTTTCAAGAAATCTCCAGGCTTTTCTTTTCAGTTTTCCGCTAGTCCGTCATTACTTGAATCTTGAATCGTTTCAACTTTCAACATCAACGTAGTAAAACCTGTGACACGTTTTCAGCTCCTTCATATTTTTTCCATATTTCTTCTTTCTTCTGTGACTCAGAGGAGCTATATATAAATGTACAATGATGTAACTTGGTCAACTGAACTGAAATGAATTGAGCTGAACTGAACTGAATCAAGTTATTAATTTCCAGTTCTTGAATTTTTTCCAACTTTGTATACACCATAATATTTATGTATTATGTATCTCCAATCTACATTGCCCTTTGCGGGTAAATCTCAACAAAACTCGCTTTCAAACAAAGTTCAATCTTGTATACTGTTCACTGCATGTTCACTGATGTATTATATATTATATAAGATGTGCTCCACTCAAAATTCAAAATATACGGATGTACTTGAAGTTTTTCCAGTGGCCAGTGGCAAATATTTAATTATAATAAAACGATCGGTACTGCTCGTTACCCATGAATCAAAAAGACCACTGTTAATTCCAGAGCGACTCTGACGAGTTGTGTGGATTGCTTATACTTATTTAGGGCTTTCAAATCTTGTACACTGTAGCGCAGACTTGGTATCTGGGTGTGATTCCAAAAGGCGAATGAGCTTAAGGTCTTCCGTTGTTGAATTTGCAAAACAACA